>JWZX01002703.1:0-27908 GCA_001275005.1 Chrysochromulina tobinii | reverse complement strand
ACGAAGGCGCTCACGCACATGCACACCGGATCGTGCGGGCGCACATCCGGGCAGACGAAGCGCAATTGCGCTCCCTCTGCTTTCTCTCAAAAGCAAGCGACTCGCACGGTCGGCCGCTACTTGGGCACACGGCCGACGACCCCATCTTGATCGCCGTCGCGAATTCGGCCGACGACTCCATCATGAACTTCATTCAAATCCGCTTGTAGTGTTGGACACGGGCCGTACGTGCGGGAGCACGCCGCGGCGTTAGCAGCGGCACAGCAGCAGCACGCAGGCTGCCAGCCTTCACCGGCTGGCAGATCCCTCAGTGGCTGCCGGCCCAAGCGAGCCCATGGCCACCCTACCGCTCGCGACGCTCGACGGCTCGAATGAGCCAACAGCAGCAGCATTTCTCTCGACGCTCGATGGCTCGAAAGAGCCAACAGCAGCAGCAGCAGCAGTAGCAGCAGCAACAGCGGCGGCGGCAGCAGCAGTAGCAGCAGCAGAATGGGCTGCCAGCCCTCACCGGCTGGCGGATCCCTCAGTGGCCGTCGGCTCGAGCGAGCCCATGGCCACCCTACCGCTTCGCGACGCTCGACGGCTCGAAAGAGCTAGCGACAGCAGCACTTCTCGCGACGCTCGATGTGGCTCGAAAGAGCCAGCAGCAGCAACCGCAGAATGGGCTGCCAGCCCGCACCGGCTGGCGGATCCCTCAGTGGCCGTCGGCCGAGCGAGCCCACGGCCACCCCACCGCTCGCAACGCTCGACGGCTCGAAAGAGCTAGCGACAGCAGCACTTCTCGCGACGCTCGATGTGGCTCGAAAGAGCCAGCAGCAGCAACCGCAGAAAAAAAAAAAAGAGCTCCAAAACCACACCCCCGGGTTTCCGCCGATGCTGCCTCCGCCGCACTCGCCGGTGCCTTTCCCGCCGCCGCCCTCGCCGCCGCCTTCGCCGCGGCCCACGCCGCCCCCGCTCCCGCCGCCCATCCCTCCACCGCCCGCCGAGGATTGCTCCGCCGTCTGTCTGTACGTGCAAACCGACCTGCGCGAGCCCATCCCCTCGTTCATCCACCCTCTCATCCCGTCTGCATTGGATGGCATGTCACGTCTGCCCGAGGTCTTTGTGTATCCGTACCCTGAGACCCCCGCCTCGTCGCACATCGCCGCCGCCACCGCACCCAACGGTCTTCGAGGCGTGAGCACCCATCCATCCGACCTCATCATCGGCTCCGACGGCCAGACCGCTGCCGAAGCCGCTGCCTCACACCATCCCGCGCTTGTGTTTCGGGACAGCTACAGGGTGCTCGGCGTGGCGCTCGATGAGGCAAACACGGCCAACGTGACGATGGTCGCCAGTGCCTCGTCGAGCGGCATGCATGCGCCCGAGCCGCAGCTGGCGGTGGGGGCACACGTGAACATCGGCGTGCTCTACACAACGTGTGAGTGGCTTCGACACTGCGACGCCCAATTAGGTGAGCGGCTCGGCTCTGCATGCGCCATCCAGCAACACGGCCTGACGCTGCGTGGCTTCTGCTTCCAGAACGGGATGGGCGACTCCCTCGAATGCGGCCGCGCACTCCGTGTTGACCGCGGCACGCCGAGCACCGCACGCCAGGTGAGCGACGTGCCGCGCCGCTGCCCGCGTGGAATTGCTCTCGACGCGGGCGGCGGCGCTGCTCAGATGCGAGTGCGGCGGTTGCCCGTGGGCGGTTGCCTATTGAGTCGCGATCTGAGGTACGACCCACTCGCCGACGTGCACGTGGCTACAGCGTGCTCGGTCCCTCGCGATCATCCGCGCAAGGGGTGCATGCTCTTTGGAGCGTTCAATTTCGATGCGAGCGCACGCCAGAATGCCCGGTGTACGTGGGCAGCTCTCGGCTGCACCTCGTCCACGGCGCTCAACTACCGTTCCGACGCGAGCGCCGACGACGGCTCGTGTATCGAACCGTCGTACGGGTGCACGCTGCCCGCCATGCACTTTCCAGGCGTGGCTGACGACGACACGCCGAGCGGCGGCAAGGGCGGCGGCGGCCAGGGCGGCAAGGGCGGCGGTGGGGCTTGGTCACCTCCGCCTCCGCTGCCCATGGTGCAAGCTGTCCTGAACGCGGCGCACGGCGCCAATACCCTGGGCACGTCGAGTCTCGGGCGGTTGCCAGGGCACTTGGCGTGCGTCCTCGTGATCGAAGGCTGCATGAACTCGTCGGCGGTCAATTACGACCCGCTCGCCACCGTGACCCAATCCACGTGGTGCGTGCCACGAGTCGTGGGATGCATGCTGCCTCTCCCTTCGGCCTTCCACCCGGATGGCGGCGGCGTGGCCACGGTGGCGGGCGGCGGGGTGGCAGGCGGGGTGGCCACCGGCGCAGGACGGCAGCCGTTGCCACCAAGCTTCCTCTGGTTGTACGGGGGCTCAGCCAACTATGACTCCACTGCGACGGTGCATAACATCAATCGGTGCCGCGCCGCCATCCCCGGCTGCACCTTATCCGTCGCGATCAACTACGATCCACGCGCGACGCTCGACGACGGCCGATGCTTCCCAAACACGGCAGGCTGCTTCAACCGCTCCGCTCTCAACTTCAACTGCACCACGTACGGCCCCGAGCAGCCCTGCACCGCTGATCGGCCGCGTGCCACCTTCCACGCGCCGAGACTGTGCCGATTTTCGCGCGACAGCGCGGACGTCACCTGGGCTGCCTTCGCGGCGGCACGTCCGTCCACGCTCGCTCAGACCGCACTCGCAGATGCGCCGCTCCCTGAATGCAGGGCCGCTGCATGCATCGTCGTCACGAGTGTGGAGGTTGGCATGTGGGCGCAAGGCGAGCCGGCGGATGTAGACGTGAGTGCCGTGCAGGCAATCTTTGGCACGCTCGCCGGTCGGCTCGCCAGCGCCCCGCCGGAGGTGTACGTTCTTCCGGGCTCTGTGCTGCTGCTCACACGGATCCAGACGCGACGAGCGGCCGCGCTGACTGCGACGCTCGCGCCGCACCTCTCGGACTCGGCGAGCGCCTCGGCTCTCCTCGGCCTCGCCATCATCTCGACGCCCGTGCTCGTGACCGTGCATACGCAGATCGAGGTGCCTCCGGAGCCTTTGGCCCAGCTAACCTTTGCCGAAGAATGGTACGGCTCACTGACGATCGTGCTCGTGGCGCTGATCGTCCTCGCAGCCGTTGCTGTCGCCGTCCTCTGGCGCGCTGCGAACCGTAACGGTCAGGGCGTCTTTGAATTCATCCTCGAGCAGAGCGATAATGCACGGGAGGCCCTTCGGACCCTTCGGAACAGCCTGCGCGAAAGGGCGATCTCCCCTCGGCGTGTAGATGTGTCCAAGCGAATGAGCGTCAGCCGCGTGGTGGTCGCGCCACCACATGCTCAGGCCGAGCTCGGCCCCACATCCGAAGCCCGCCTGTGGAACCCGAGCGCGGAGCACCGTACATCGCCGCCTCCGCAGCCGCAGCCCGCAGGCGGGCCTGCGGGCACGAGCGTGGCGATCAAGCGTGCCGACGGTAGTCACTTGCTGAGTCTCAACTATGTCGGCCGCGCGCCCGAAGACAAAGAAGAAGCGAAGGACGCCGAGGCCGGGTCGGACAGCGAGGAAGGCGTTAGGGCTCGAACGGAGGCTCCGAGCTGAGAGGGTCGACGCCGGCCACATTCGAATTGAGACTTTGGCCGCGCCCATGGCCATGCGCTCGTTTGGCCGCGCCACAGGCACATCCCCACAAGCGTCAAATGAGCGCCGATCCTCCGCGTCCTGGCGTGTGTGTGTGCACGTGGTTAGCATGTAGATATATTGTCTTTTTGTCTCACCGATGTCCGACGCAACCTAACGCGTCGGGCGACCGTTGGGGTGGCTAGAACTCCCGCCTCACTGTGGACTTTGGTCTACTGTGCGCTCTGCCTCGCTGGCGCCGCGACCCACGGAGGGGCGGTGGGGTCGTCGTTAGCACTTAGCTTCACTACGATCTACGTGAACTAGCCCACGCCCCACCCACGTATAAGCTATAACGGCCTATACGGCCTATATCCCCCACTTTGGGAACAATGACGCGGAGGTTTTGAGCTTTCGGGGGGCAATCCGCTACCCAAGGATTATACCCCCCCACTTTGGGAACTATGGACCGACTGCCGTATTAGCTAATACCAACATGCGGTTACAGACCGATGAGAATCCGATCAGCAACCACAATCGATATGTGCGAGCACGGGACGAGACAGGCAAAGGGCGGCGATGGCGCGCGCGGGGTGGTGTGGGGAATTGGACACTCACACACAGACAGATTGAGATTCCAAGAAGGCATGCAAGTAGATTTGCGCGGCCCGTCCAGAATCCAGATTCCGCGCCTCGCCCCGGAATTTCACAGGGAAGTTTGACAGTGAATTTCCAGGGGCTGGGGCAGGGCTGGGGCCGGTTCAATCAAAGTTCAAACGATACGCTGTCTCGCCAGAGTTGCTGCTGGTCACGTCTGGTGAGAGGGCTGGTCTTGGTCAGATCTAATCTCCTGGGCCGCGCACGAGCTCAATGAAAGCGAAACCAACAAACAAGCACCCGCCGCCCAGGAGAACGGATCGCTCTGAGATTCTGGAGGCTAGAAGCTTCCCACCAACTACCGCGATGCCCGTGCAGAGAGAGTGCCCCAGGATACCGCCGACGATGATGCCCTCGACACTCTGGTCTGCACCCATTGCGATCGTCGCCATCTGCGAGCGATCTCCCCACTCGGCGACGAAGGTCAGCGTGAAGGCCTGAAAGACAATCGTCATGCATCCTGCCGCAGGTGCCGCGACGGACGTGCCAGCTGCACCCTCCCCGTCTTCAGCAGCCTCGCCGTCGATCCCCTGTTCTGCTTCCTGAGTTGGGATCCCCATGCGCGTCCCCACGCCAAGCTCCTGCTCAACTTCTTCTAACTCTTCCGAAACCTTGGATGAGGCACTTTGCCCGTCCTTGAGCATGCGATATCCGAAGAATGCAAAGAACACTACCGCAATGTAGTGGGTCATAGCAGGTGGCAACAGCATCGGGGCAATTTGCCCAGCATACGCCGAGAGCACCGTCATGAGCGCTAGCGCACCGACTGCGCCGATCCATATCACACTGCCCGAGTGGCGCATGGTGAGCACCGCCGCAATGAAGAACGTCTTATCCCCGATTTCGGTGGCGACGATGACAAAGAATGAAAGGGTCAACGCGCTCAAGAAGGCTCCTGAGGACGTCATCTGTACTGCTTCAGGAATTGCCGAGTTACTATCTTTGGAGCTGTTGATCAGGACGGAGCTGACATTGATCAGCAGACTCACCGGTGCAAGATCAGCCTGTAGCTCCGTTGTCGGCGCCTTGCTGTGCGGCACTTTTGCTTGCTCTGTATGGTGCGCAGGGCTAGGGTGAGGAGCTTTGTGGACTTCCTTGTCGTGCTCCTTTTCGTGCTCCTTGTCGTGCTCGGGCTTCGGGTGCATTTCGCGCTCATGTTTGGGGCTCTTCTCCAACTTCACCGTGCCAGTGGCCTCATCGGAGGTGTGGTTTGCCAAAGCACAGGCGCAAATCCCCGCGAGGAGCAACGAAAGTGCCCGCGGCATGTGAGCACGTTCGTGCCCCGGCCGGCCGCATTTGCCTTCGTGCTCGCCTTTCTGAAAGTTAGAGGCCAACACGAACCGTAAGTGAACAAGCGAACGTCGAGGTATTCGCGCCGCTGTTGATTTTGCCGCTCGCTCGTAAACAATTCGGCGCTCGACACTAGCCCCTCTTTCTCCGCATTGTGTCGAGTCATCATTCTTTTGGATTTGACTTGATTTGACTTCTCATTGTGAATGGGGGCGCCCTCGCCGAGCCGGCCCGCCCGTGTGCCTTGGCGACCCCTGTGGGGAAAACGAAAAAGGTGCCACAGGCACATGTTGAGCTACCGGCTCCTGTGTCCTGCACCGGCTGCCGACACGAGCATCGCCTCCTGAGCGCATGCCGGTATTTGCGACGACCCGACAACAACCCGTGTCCGATGCCAATCCGGTGCAGTTCAAACAGTTCAAGGTCGCCGGCCTCGACCTTCCAATTAGCGAATTCGCCGTGCTGCCGCACACACGCAAGTTCCCTCAACAGCCCAACTCTGCGAGCCGTCCAAAGGCCAACATCAACTGGTCCTCGTGGTCGGCCAAGCTGCCTACCGGCAACGACTCGGTCTCGCAACATGTGCGGCGGGAGCTCTTTGACAAATTCGATTTGTCAAAGAACGGCTACCTTTCGCTCGCCGAGGTCGACAAGGCTGTACGCCATGTCCTGCAGTGCGATGCGCTGTTCAAGAGCAAGTCGGCCGTGATGCGCGCGTTCCAGGCAGCACGGCAGGCAAACGGCCAGACCGACGGCTCTGCCGGCGACAATGTCGAGCGCGGCGAGTTCCTCACACTGCTGCGCGCTCTCAAGAGTTACTTCGAGCTGTATAGCACCTTTGCAAAGTTCGACACGTCTTCTGACGGCCGGCTCACCCTCGATGAGTTCCGTCGCGGTGTGGTGATCCTGCAGCGGCTTGGCGTGGTCATCCCGCCGGCAGAGGTCGACGCCGAGTTTGCGCACATCGACGTCAACCACAACGGCCTCATCCTCTTTGACGAATTCGCTAATTGGGCGTGCCGCAAACGGCTTGCGCTGCACGGCGGCGCAGGCCTTGCAGACGAGCCCCCTCCGCCGCCATCGGCGCCGCTGAGCGCCCCCAGCCCACGCGGGAGCAGAGCCTCTTTGCACTCACAGATCGGCCCGAGCCTCGAACTCGGCCTGCCGGCGCCGCCGCCGCCCCCATCAAAGGTGCCGCTGCCGATTAAAGCATTCGCTGGCAAGCCGCAGTCACCGCGTCCGACGAGCGCGAGCGCGCCGCCGGGCACTGTAGGATGGCGTGGCGGAGGCACCTCGAACCGCGCGCGTAGCTCGGCGGCCGACCTCGCCGAGCTGGCGCGCCGGCAGCAGGCACAGGGTCGGGTCGCGGCCTCCGCCTCGGCTGCCTTCGCACGCGCCAAGACGCCTGCGCCGCCTCCTCCTGATGAGGAAGCCATCCGGCGCAAGGAGCTGCTGCTGGCGACGGCTGAGACAGCGCGCCAGAAACGGGCCGCGACCCTCACAATCGATCAGATGCAGACTCGCGCATGGTCCGCGCTCAATAAACCACGCTGCCAGAAGGACTTCATCACCAATGCGCCTGCGAAGCACTTGCCCTCTGACGCTGACCCCATGCCTGGTATACACTCGGATCCGTCACGGCCAGTCGACCTCGCCATCGTCCTGGGCGGCCAGGTGGTCGAACCTGGGCACATTGGGTCCGCATCCAAGATCATCCGTGAGCCATGGATCAAGGACGAGCGCGCGTGGCGTTGCCAGCGCTGCCTGGTGCTGCAACGGCCGGGCGCGCTCACGTGCGTCAGCTGCACCAAGACGCGCAACGGAGGTCAGCCCGAGATCATGAGTCGACCCTTGGGCCGCTGAGATGAATCGAGGTGCTGGCCATGGGCTGGCAATGGCCGAGACTGTAAGGTTAACTGAATGGCAGACTGACAGGACTGACAGGCCCGAACGGGCCTCGCGTCTGGGACGTCGCGCGGGTGCGGGCGCCCGGCGGCGCATCCGCGACTACTGTAATACCAAGTTCAGAGATAAAACGAGGCTCGAGTTGTGTGTAGCATTATCGGAGAGAATGTATCAACTATGAGAGTTTGATCTCAGGACACAGGACCACAGGACGGGAGCATGCACAGGAGTCAGGACGGCGCGGCGCCCCCGCGTGCCGCGACGCGCGACCGCCTACCCCACTGTACACACAGAGAGAGACGAGAGAGCTCCTCAGCTGAGAGGAGAAACAATTAACAATGATGTAGAATCCTTCGCTTGATCGGACAGACGACACGGCTCAGACACGGGCACTGGCAGCAGCCACCAGCCAGCATCAGTGTGTGCATCACGGAGCACATGTCCACTAGGTGCTATCCATTCCGCTCTCTGGTCTCCCGCCTCTGTTGTGGGACTGGTGTACCGTATCAATCCGCACTCCGCTCTCTAAATTTGGCTACAGAGCGCGATCGCCGAAACTTGCGAAACGCAAAGCCACAAAACAACTCTTCGCGCCCCAGGCGCCCACGAGCGCAAAGTGGCCATCTGACTCCCATCGTCATGCCGGTGCTCAGCGCAGACGAAGCCAGCTTCGTCGAGCTGGGCCTGCTCGGTCGCGGGTGCGCCGCGCATCGAGAATCGCTGTGCTGTCTCCATGATTCTGTCTCTTCAGACCCTCACTTCGAACTGCGCGCGAAACACACAGAGTCTATGGCGAGGCCGTGCTCCTGCAGCGGACTGACACTGGCGAAAAGTTGGTCGTCAAGCATGTTCCGCTTGACGAACTGGATGAGAACGAGGTTGGCTGTGCACTCAAGGAGGTAGCTGCGCTCCAGCAGCTCGATCATCCAAACATCATCAAGTGCTTTGGGAGTTGGGTGACGTGTGATGATGACAACGACTACGACAACCCGATGTCACGCCCGTGGGATCGTGTAAGGCTGCCGGTGACACAGGCTCGCGAAACTTGGGTGGCATCGCACGAATCATACGGTCCTTCTCCGTCGCTCAACATTTTGATCGAGTACATGAACGGCGGCTCGCTCGACCACCTGCTCAAGCGTAACCATGAGCCTTTCGACGAGATGGTCGTCGGCATCTGGTTGGCGCAAATTGTGCTGGGCATTGACCACATGCACCAGCGCAATGTGCTCCATCGGGACATCAAGCCAGCCAACATCTTTATCACCAAGTCGGGCATTGTTAAGATTGGGGACCTCGGTTGCGTCAAGATGCTCTCCAAACCGGACGAAGAGTGCTCGAGCGAGTACGGCAGCCCGCTGTACCTCAGCCCTGAGGTGTGGCGCAGCGGTACATGCAGCAACAAGAGCGACATCTGGGCCGTTGGGTGCGTTGCATTTGAGCTCCTGGCTCGTGAACCACCATTCTGCGCACCTGAGCTCGCATTCAAAGTTATCAATAACACGCCGAATCCCCTCCCGGCTTACTATAGCGCACCCTTGCGCGAGCTCATCGGGCAGATGCTGCTGAAGGACCCGACCGCACGCCCGAAAAGCGCAGACCTGCTCTGCACGCCGTGCATGGCGGAGCATGTCGAAGCCTGGCTGAAGGTGGCGTTTACGCCAGCGGCAGCTGACTGAGGTCCCGAGGTCCATTTCGCGCGCTCCGGGAGGCACGGTTAGGGTTACCCTTCAGGCTAACCTCCTCGCCTTTACGCGCAGACACGGCGCCCGCGCACGCTACGCGCACGCAGCACGGCAGGTCGTCTCCTGCGCCCGCAAGGCCTACTTTGCCGCCGAGTGAGAGCACGCGCGGGCGCGCTGCGAGCATCTCGTCAGCAATGGGGGTCCGTACATGGCGTCCGTAAGAGGCGTCGCATAAAAGGAGTCGCACGGTCAACAGTGGAGAATAAGTAAGTAAATAAATTGAAAAAAAAGCCTTATCGGCAGCGGTGTGGCATCGGTTCAATCCGATATGCTTTTATGTCGGCGCGGCGTAGCCGCGCTCCGGGCAGACATCCGCACTCGCATCAAGAGCCTGCGCACGTCGTCCATGGCCTCGGCCGAGAGTCCGTGCGACATCTCGGCCCACACGCCGGCAAAGTCGCGTGGCGGCCCTTTGACGAACTCGTCCTTGTCATCGGAGGAATCGTCCTCGCTGTCGTTGTCGTCTTGGCGGCGCACGCCACCAGGAGCCGCGCCGCCACCACCGAGAGGACCCGAACCGACTTTGGAGGCACCTCCAAATAAGAGCTCGTCCCTCCAGCTGCTCCGGCCCGTAGACGAGGCTGACGAGCTTTGCGTCCAGAAATCCGTCAACGGCGCTAGCCCGCCAAAGTAGCGCCAGCACCACCGACGAAGCGCCATGCTGAGCACCGCGCGCCGCTGGCTTGTTAACCATACCACGACCTGGCGGCCCTTCGAGGCGAGCCGTGCCCAACGGTACAAGAAACGGCGTATCGGGTTGACCACCGTGGCCCCCGTGGCATCCCGCCGAGGTGCGTGCTGGCTGATCGACGGCAGGGTTGACGAAGTTGACATCGTTGACGAAGTTGGCACCGCGGCATCCCGCCGAGGTGCGTGCTGGCTGATCGAGAGGGCGCACAACCGAGGTGCCGTGCCCGCCTGCTGCTGGAGCACCGGCTGCGCTAGTGGAGCCACGCGGGTTGACGACGTTGACTGCTGCTGGAGCACCGGCTGCGCCAGCGGAGCCACGCGCAGCACCGGGGTCTGGAGGGCCCAGTGGCGGAGCGCTCTCCTTGCCAGTCGGCGCCGCATGCCACGCTGGATGAAGCCGATGCTCGCATCGAGCGACTCGCCGCGCGCGCTCCACTGCCGACGCGCCGTACGGTGCCAGCGCCACTCTTTAAAGAGCCGCGCGCGCGCGTGGTAGGCGAGTGAGTTGGTCGCCGTCTCCTCGATCAGTAGCCACCACGACGCCGTGCGCGTAGCCAGCATCCATCGGCGCAGGGCGAGGCGCGTCCCAATGTAACGGTTCTCGCGCCCCAACGATAGGGAGAGCGACTGGTCGCGCGCGACGGCCTGCCGCCACGAGCGCAGCGCTGCCACGAGCTGTGCGTGTGGCATCTGCTGCTCGCTGCTGGCCGCATGCATCTCGTGTGGCATCTGCTGTCCGATGCTGGCCGCATGCATCTCCTCGATTGGCGAGGATAGACCGCCGCTGTGCAGAGAGGGAAGCGTCGCCCGCTCAAGCCCCACAATACCCAAGGTATCTCTAGCCCCGCGGGCACGAGTCAGCGGCGACACGCCATGACCAAATGGACCTTGCCCGTGGGCGCAACGGCCGTGGGCGCCATGCCCGTAGGCATTGGCGCCAATCACGTTGGGGCCACGTCCGTTGTCTCCGAGACCCTGCCCTTTGGCGCTCGACACGACGCTTTTGGCTGGGGAGGCCCAACTGCTGCAGGCCAGGGCGGGGGGGGAGGGGGTCGGGGGCGCGCTGCCAGCCACGGGCATGGGCGCACAGCCCTTTGGAAGCCGGGGCCGATTGCCACACATCGCCTGGGCTTCTGAGAATTGCGTGTGCGGCGGCGGCGGTGGCGACGGCCGCGATGGCTGCCGTGATGGCGGCGGTGGCGGCGGCGGCGGCGATGGCTCTGGCGGTGATGAGGCGGCGTCGGTGGGGGTATTGGAGGCACTGCACACAGCTGCTGCGTGCGTAGGCCACGCAGGCTCGTCATAGGGAGGGGACGAGACGGTAGCTGCCGCCGCGCGCTCGGAAGAGGATGGCATCGAAGATGCAGCTGGCTGCTCCTCCTCCTCTTCGTCCGTGTTGGCGGCCAGCGGCGGCGCCGGTGTCGCTGGTTCGAGCGGCTCTGGGCGTGCGCCTGCACGTACCTGCCGGCCAATGACGAGTGGCGAGGCGTGTGGCCAATACTCAGGTCGCTCGACGTATGCGTATCGAGCGTCGACCGCCTGCCTCGGGCATGCGCATCGAGCGTCGTATCGAGCGTCGACCGCCTGCCTCGGGCGAGCGCATCGAGCGTCGTATCGAGCGTCGACACTCGGTACGTGCACCTGCCTCGGGCACGGCTGGCCGCGCATCAGCCGTGTGGGCGTCGTCATGGGCGTCTGCTCGAGCGGCGACTGGCGCACGCCCTGCTCGAGCGGCGACGGCTGAGACGGCGTGCGCCAGAGATGAGCCACAGATGAGCCAGAGGACGGCTGATAGAGACGGCCTGCTTCCCATGCCCGATCGCACGCGCTCGTGGGCGAGGGCACGGCGCGGCACGGGTTGGCATCGAGCGGGCTGAAGGCTGATCGCGCGCTCTGGCCTAAGGCGGAGGGCGAGGCGGGCGGCGAGGCGGGCGTCGCGGCGGGCGTTGCGTCAGCCAAGAGCGCGGTGGCGAGTCCACTTCTAGAGCGCCCAAATAAGGGAGGTGGCGAACGCGCCACGAGCGGCGGCGAGGACATCGCGGGAGGGAGCGCCCCCCCCGAATCGTTCTCAATCATCACAGTGATGCCCCTCTCCGCAAGATAGCGCGCCAACCCAATCGAGCGCGGCCTCGGAGATTCGGATGGGCTTGGAGGCTCTACCGGGGCGAGGGCTGGAAGGCCCCTTGGCGCCAAAAGCGCTGCCGGACTGGCCGCCTTGCCGGGACTCTCCTCTTCGGCGGGACTTTGCTCCTTGCCGAGACTGTGCTCCCTGGGTGCGGCAGCCGCCAGGACGGCGTTCTCCAGAGCTTGCATGCGCGCCGCACGTGAAGCTCTGGAGAGGCGGGACCTCCAGCGCCACATGGCTCTGTGACACCGGAGGCTGCGCACCGCTCCGTGCTCTAGACGCCGCCACTCGCATGCGCTCACCCAAGCGCGCCAGCTCTGCCAGGCGCGCCCGTAATGACGGTGCTTCATACGGCTCAGCACCTGAGTCGCCACGGCCCGAGTGCGTGCGCGCGCTCGGGAGTGGAGATGCCAGCGACGCGCGCACAGCATAGCCGCGAGCAAACCAGCCGCGCAGAAGCACCACGCTGTCCAGCGCCCGCGTCACGCACGCTCGATGCAGGGCCCGCAGCCGGCGCACCATGAAGAATGGAAGCGCTCGCCGCTCAGAAATCTCCGTCCACCACGCTCGATGGGCGGCGCCGCGCCGCCACCGCCTAAGCGCGTGCCGTCCCAGGCAGTGCACGGCAGACGCGACGTATGTCAAGCCCGCTTGTAGCTCAAGACCGCGCGCGTGCAGCGACGAGCCGTTCGCCTCGAAGCCGCCCACCGCGGCGCCCACCACGGCCGCTGCTGTGCCAGCGGCCGCGCCGATCGCCTCACGTCGTCGACGGGCCTCATTCTGTGGAAGCGAGGGGGCGTACGATGGAAGCGCATGCACGTACTCGAGCGCTACGAGAAATTGACGGTGCCGGCGCCAGCGCGCGGCGCGTCCCCAACGTCGCAGCCCGGCGGCAAGCACTGCACAGCGTAGCCCCCGCGGTGTCAAGAGTACTACGAGATAGGAGTAGCGTTGCCGCTGCGCGTCGCTCATATGGGCAAGGGTTCGCGAGGTCGAGCGCACTGACGCGCGCCACCGGAGGAGGCCATGGCGCCGCTGCCGCGTCTGAATATTGCGCCGGCTGTCGCTCGCGTTGCGGCGCAGGGCGGCCAGTGACAGCGCCAGCGACAGGACTTCCTTCTGACTGCGCCAAAGCACCTCGAGGTCCCGAGCGCGCTCACTTGCCGCCGCCAGCCTAAGCCCAGCAGTCGTGATCTCTACGAGAATCCGCCACGTGCGGCGAAGCTCGAAGTCTAGCCATCGCACCGCGGCGAGATGCACCGCCCTAGCGAGCGCCCGGCACGCGCGGGCGTGCTGCCACAAGGCGTTGAGGGCCGCACAGCCCGCATACTCCAAAAAGCGATGCGATGCGCTCGCCTGCCGTTTCGTCTCAAGGTGGGAGCGCGCCGAGTGCTGCAGCAGCCGTCCCCAGCCTTCGTTCAGCTGGTGGCGCCTCAGGCGCACAGCACCGGCGCGCTCGCACCAGCGCACTACCGCCAGCGCGTCGAGGCCGGCGCGCCACTGGCGAAGCCCGTGCCGCAGCTCGTACGCTCTGCTGGTGGCGCGCGCCCGGCGGCGCGCACGTTCCTGCAGCGTGCGATGCTTGCGCGAGTCGAGCGCCCACGCGGACCACCACCGCACGCAGCTGGTCGCTAGCCTCACCATACCGCGTCTCGTAGCCTCCTCCTCCAGCAGCCCGCGAACCACAACGCGCTCCCACCAGCGACTGAAGAGCAGCATGCGCGAGCGCTTCGCCGCCCACGCAGCCGCAAAGCGCGCCGCACGCGCTACTCGATCGCGCTGCATCACGAAGCGCCGCCAGCGTGCCCAGAGCACAATCGCAAAAGGGCGCGGCACCATGGAGTAAGGTGTGAGGAGCGCCGCATCATGCCCAAAGGCGTCGGGCATTGGCGTGGCGAAACCATCGTGTTGCCCCTGGGCCTGGAGAATGAGCTGTGCGGTCAGGGCCGCCGAGCGAGCTGCTGAGGCTGCCGAAAGCGCCGCCAGGTCGCTAGGGCGCCATGACAGCGCCGGCGCAGACGGCACCATCACTCGCCCTGGTGCACGCATTGACTGCGAGAAGTTTCAATTCATCGTCCATTCATTCGTTCGTTACACACATAGGGCGCACTCGGCTTGGAGCGTCTCGGCGACAGACGCGAAACCCGTGTGCGCCCGGGTGTGTCCCGTGTGTGTCCTGTGCGGAGTCGGATTGGCGGGTGTGGCGTGCAGCTCGTAACGCAAGCAGTGTGAACGGAGGGCGCCTCCCATACTCTCTTGGCACGGTCGCGAATGCGGCACGAACAAGTCAGCTCAATACGGCGCGTCAAACCGAACTTCCTTCGGACGGTTTCGCCCCAAAAGTCTTTACGCGCAAAGAAGGCACGATGCCGCGAGCACCGTGCCTTCTTTGCGCAGCGTCCATCCCCCCTCACCTCCCGAGGTCGGACGACGTCGAAAAGGCGACGAGAGGGCGTCTCTATACGAAGGCGCTCACGCACATGCACACCGGATCGTGCGGGCGCACATCCGGGCAGACGAAGCGCAATTGCGCTCCCTCTGCTTTCTCTCTCCATCCCTCCCTCCCATTGGAGCGGTGCCGGGGGCACCGCCAGCAACGCATGCCTCAACGCACCGTCACGCCGCATCAGCAAAACATCAACAGCATCTCGCCCTCGCGGGCTTGACGCTCAGCTTGGCATCAACACAAGAATACATGCTGTTGGCTTTCACGCTCGTGCTGAAATGCACCGGCTGGCGCTCGATGCATACTCGCCGCTGTAGGGCGTACTACCAGAGAGCGAGCCGCCGCAACGCGGACCGCCGTATCACGTGCCGCCGTCGAGTGTCCTGCCGTCGAGCATATAGCCGCAAAGCGTACCGCCGCAGATCGCACAGCCAGAGCGCGCGCCGCTGAAGAGCGTGTTGCCATAGAGCGGCCGCCGCAACGCGGACCGCCGTATCACGTGTCGCCGTCGAGCGTCCTGCCGTCGAGCGTATAGCCGCAAAGCGTACCGCCGCAGAGCGCACAGCCAGAGCGTGCGCCGCTGAAGAGCATGTTGCCATAGAGCGGCCGCCGCAACGCGGACCGCCGTATCACGTGCCGCCGTCGAGCGTCCTGCCGTCGAGCGTACCGCCGCGAAGCGTACAGCCGCAGAGTGCACCGCAATAACACGTGCCGCCGTAGAGCGTGCCAGCTGTTATGCTGAGCCGTGCCGAGAGCCGCGCCAGCTGATGTGCTACGCCACGCTAGAAACCGAGCCCGCTGCAATGCCGGGCCGCACTGCGATCCGAACCAGCTTTGATGCTGAGCCGTGCTGCGCCGAGCCAGCTGTTATGCTAACCGGGCCATGAGCCGAGCCAGCTGCTATGCTGGCCGAGCCAAAACCGGACCAGATGCTATGCTGAGCCGCGCCGAGAACCGAGTCAGCCGCTACGCAGCGCCTCGCTGAGAGCCGTGCCAGCTGCTATGCTGAGCCGCGCCGAAAGCCGAGCCAGCTGCCATGCTGAGCCGAGCCAGCCGCTCTACTGAGCCGTGCTGAAAGCCGAGCCAGCCGCCATGCTGAGCCGCGCCGAAAGCCGAGCCAGCCGCTGTACTGAGCAGTGCTGATAGCCGAGCCGGCTGTAATGCTGAGCCGCGCTTAGAGCCGAGCCAGCTGCCATGCTGAGCTGCACCGAAAGCCGAGCCAGCCGCTATACTGAGCCGCGCTGAGAGCCGAGCCAGCTGCTATGCTGAGCCGCCCTGCGAACCGAGCCCGCGCGACCGCCATTCGTGCACTCGATCTCCCGTGTGAATACGCACCACTCCAAAAAAAAGGCACCGACCCGACAGGTCGGCGCTCCCCACACCGAGTTAGGTGTGAAGCACGCGGTGAAACGCAACAACGATGTCCATGGTTGCGCAAAGCCACAGCGACGACACGTCGGACGTAAAAAGGGTCACATTCCGCCCAACATTCGTCTGCGATCCGAGCCCATGGACCCCGACAACTCCTTTGGTCATGGGCTACCATTGACAGCCAGCTCGCGATCAGCCTAAATAAAGCAGCGCAAATTGGTGCGCGAGCACTGATGGCGCGATGGAGGCTGCTGGGCGTTTTGTGCCGGCGACGAGTGCACGATACGGCTCGTGCCGTCGCCGTGCACGTCGACCGAGCACCGAGCACCGAGTACATGTGTGCCACCATGTGCTACGGCCATGGGGCCAACGCGCGCTACTGAGTACCGCAAAGTGCCACCACAGAGTTGCACGTCACCGACTGCCACTGCGCTACACCACGCGTGCCGCCGGATGCTGCCGAGCGCCGCCCCGCATCATGGAGTTTCGTGGCCGAGGCCACCGAGTGCCACCGATCGCCACCAAGTGCACACACCGCCGCTTCCAACGCGCTCTACAGCGAGTGGCACCGAGTGGCACCGAGGCCTCCGAGCAACATCAAGTGTCAACGTTTGCAGTGAGTGGTGCCCAGTTCTCCAGTGCTACCGAGCACCACCGGGTGCCGCTGTGTGCTGCGCTGCGAGCCATGCCAACCAACGCCGATCTAACGCTGATCTGCGCTGGAGCGCTGCAAGAGCCCAGCCAGCCGATTCTGAGATGCGCCGAAACGGCCACGCAAGCCAACGCCGGCCGCCGAGCGCCACCGGATGCCACTGAGTGCCACAAGGGCACACATCTGCGCGCCACCGAGCGCCACCGTGCGGTGTCACTACGCGATGCCGCCTGCCGCCTGCCGCCTGCCACCGCGTTCCACCGCGTGCCGCTGAGCGCCACCGTGCGCTGCAAAGCGCCGCCGAGCGCCACAATGCGTGCCACCGCGCGCCATCGAGTGCTACCGAGTGCCGCCGAGCGCCAGAGGCCGCCGACCGACATGAGCACCACTGCGCGCCAACAAGCGGCACGATGCATACGAAGCGCTACTGCGTGCCACCACAAAGCTGCACGTCACCGACTGCCACTGCGCGGCACCGCGCGTGCAACCGGAGGTTGCCGAGCATCGCTGCGCGCCATGGAATCTCGTGTCGAGTGCCACCGAGTGCCACCGATCGCCATGTAGTGCCACCAAGTGCACACACTGCGCGCCACCTAGTGCCACCGAGCGGTGTCACTGCGTGCCGCCGCGTGCCAACGCGGTCCACCGCGTACCGCTGAGCGGCACCTGCAACCGAGTGGCACCGAGGCCTTCGAGCGACATGAAACTTTCAACCTTTGCATTGAGTGGCGCACAGTTCTCCAGTGCTACCGAGCACCACCGGGTGCCGCTGTGTGCTGCGCTGCGAGCCATGCCAACCAACGCCGATCTAACGCTGATCTGCGCTGGAGCGCTGCAAGAGCCCAGCCAGCCGATTCTGAGATGCGCCAAAACAGCCACGCAAGCCAACGCCGGCCGCCGAGCGCCACCGGATGCCACTGAGTGCCACAAGGTGCACACATCTGCGCGCCACCGAGCGCCACCGTGCGGTGTCACTGCGCGACGCTGCCTGCCGCCTGCCACCGCGTTCCACCGCGTGCCGCTGAGCGTGATGGCTCATCAACGTGATCGTGAGTGCATCATGATTACCTTATGATGCCTCACTTAGGGGGCTGCCGAGAGGAGGCCCGCGCCTCGTTCGCATACGCGCTATCCAAAGCGCCAACCGCCAGCTAACGATCACATCACAGGCTGAGTTCCCGTGATGATTCATCATAGTGATCATGATTGCATCATGATTACCTCGAGATACACGGAGGGGGCTGCCGAAGGGCGGCCTGATCTTCGCATGTGCAAGCCCAGCGCGTGCCGACTGCCAGCCCACGATCGCATCACAGGCTGAGTGCCCGTGATGCTCACCGCCGTGATCATGATGGCATCATGATTACATTGTGATTTCTCACAGAGGGGGCTGCCGAGAGGCGGCCCACACTTCGTGTGCGCTCGCGCTGCGCGCGCAGACCGCCAGCAAACAATCACATCACAGGCTGCCTGCCCATGATGGCTCACCATCGTGATCGTGAGTGCATCATGATTACCCTGTGATCTCTCTCACCGAAGGGGCTGCCGAGAGGCGGCCCGTGCCTCGCTCACGCGCGCGCCTCCGAAGCGCCAACCGCCCGCTATCTATCACATCACAGGCTGAGAGCCCGTGATGGCTCACCATCGTGATCGTGATTGCCTCATGATCACCTTGTGACTTCTCACAGAGGGGGCTGCCGAGAGGCGGCCCACACCTCACTCGCGCGTGCGCGCGGCCACCAACAGCCCGCTATCGATCGCCTCACAGGCTAAGTGCCCCCCGCGATCCTGATCATGATTTCCTCATGACCAACTCCGGATTGCTCACCAAGGGGGCTGCCGAGAGGCGGCCCGCGCGTAGCTCGCTTGCCGCGCGCGCCGACCGCCCGTTAATCGATCGCATCACAGGCTGACTGCCCGCGATGTGATCTCCTCATGAATACCTCGTGATTTCTCACCAAGGGGGCCGTACCGAAGGGTGGCCCACGTTTCGCTCTCTCGCCGCGCGCTGACCGCCCGCTAACTATCCATCGCAGGCTGAGCAACGTCTTACCGAGAGATTCGCTGCGAAAGGCGCAGGCGACCTGCACAACTTTGCTCCACTTCTTCCGCGCTGTCGTGGAACGACAGCGCCGAACGCCCTTCGATCGCCAAATGGTGGCTCACCGAGGGCGCCGCCTATAGAGGCGAGCATGAAGGGGCCGCTCTGGAGTGCATCGCGTCGCCGCGAGCGCGAGCGCGCCGGAGCGAGAGAGCGCGCGCGCGCAGCATGCAGCATGCGGCGGGTGGCGAAGACGCGGACCGGCGGACTCGCGGCCTGAGTCTGCCGTGCCGCGCCGCCTATACCCAGCCAGAGCGGCCCAAGGGGATGCGGGAGCGAAGCGCAATTAGCGTTATGCTCTCCGTCCTTCGGACGGGTCGCTCATTAACCCAATGGTCCGCACTCCTAATCGAGTGCTACCCGACGGGCAGGAAATGGCCGAAGTCGTGTAAGTGTGTACCGTGCGGTACTGTCACTGTCACTAGGCGCGCGCATGTTGCGGCGCGCGAGCGGGCCGGGGAGACGAAACGACCCGGCCCGCGCTGGACAGGGCGCGTGAAGTTCACACGCCCTTGCGTTACGGCTATGGGGCTTGTTGCGACCGTGTTGAATGTGGAGGAGTCCGACCTCGCTGGCCTGCCGCTCTCGGTGCTCGCGGCGATGGCGACGATCGGCAGCTACTACTACCTGCAACCGCTCGGCGACGTGCTTGCGCTGTCGATGGGCATCGAGTGGACGCCGCTCGTCACCGTGGGGAACATGGTGTTGATAGTCGCGCTCAACCCGCTGTATGCGGCGGCCGTGCTGAACCTGTCGACTGAGGCGATCCTGCCATTCATGTACCGTATTGTGAGCGCCCTGCTACTCCTCTTCGCGTGCTTCTTCTACTTCTTCTCGGGCGTCAAGACGCTCTCCTTCTGCTTCTCGGTCTACGTGGGCACGATCAGCCTCTTCACGACGACCACCTTTTACGCGCGGCTCGCGTCGCTGCACACGAAGGCGGAGGCGAAGCGCGTGTACGGCATCATCGCGGCGGGTGCACAGATCGGCCAGCTCCTCGCCTCGGTCACTGCACCCATCTTCTTCAGCCAGATGGGCAACATGATCGTGTGCGTGTCTGCACTCACGTACGAGCTAGCCGTGCAGGTGATGCTCTGCCGCTCAAAAATGGCGCCGAACCAGGCGGCGGAGAGCGCGAGCAGCAGCAGCAGCGACAGCGGCGGCAGCGGCGGCAGCGGCGGCAGCAGCGAGCCCACGCCCGAGCCCGCAGAGAACGGCAAGCGGGACGGCAAGCGGAACGGCAAGCACTGTGAGGTGACTCCATCGCCCGAGCCCGCCACATCCGCCATCGCCGAGAACACGTGCGCGAGCCGATGCGGTACTTCGGCGGTGGGCGGGTTTGCGATCCTCGCGTCGACGCCCTTTCTGCGCGCGATCACCCTGCACACGCTGCTGATCACCTTTCTGGTCTCGGGCGTGTGGTATGAGCGTGCCGCCGCCGTCGCCGCTGCGTTCCGGACGAGCGACGAGCGATACGAATTCTTTGCCCACCTCAACTTCGTCGTGGGGGTGTGCACGCTGCTCGTGCAGCTGCTGTGCTTCTCGCACATCCTGCGCTGGCTCGGCTTCCACGGCACCCTCGTGGCCGAGCCGCTCGCGATGGGGCTCGGCCTCTGCATCTCGATCGTATCTCCCGGGTTGCTCTCGATTGCCTTCCTCGATGGGTTGCGTAAGGTCGTGCACTACTCCCTCGCCAAACCGACCAAGGAGGGTCTGTACGCGTCGCTGCCCAAGGACGTTGTCTTCATCGCCAAGCCGCTGCTCGACACGCTCGTGTATCGTACTGGCTCCCTCGTGGGTGCCGCCTACTTTACCGCCGCCATCCAGTGGGGACTAACGGCCAAGGTGCGCCAGTACATGCTGCTCGCGGTCAGCATCGGATGGGCGGCGAACTGCTGGTGGCTCGGTATCCTCGCTGAGCGCCACCAGCAGGCGCAGGAGGAGCTGGCGCGCTTATCGAGTGTCCAGGGAGGCCAGGACTCGGCACAGCCGCTCCTCTGACAGGTGTGCAAGCCATACAAACACCCTCAAGCTTGTCTCTCCACCCATCTTCTTGTTGCGATCCCCACAAGTCGCCTTGCTTGCTTGCTGCTTGCTTTTGACAGGTGGGGCCTCGTCGCGAGCCAGGGAGTACGACCGTCGCTGGTGACACCAGCGACGGCGATCTTGAAGCTTGCGAGGAGGCCGTACCCGAGAAACGGCGGCTAGTCGCGCAGCGCAGCTCAGCACGGCGCTGAACCCTGCGAGCGCTCCCCCCCGATGGCGGACAGTCGAACCTCATCGGGGCGAACTCCACAGCTCGTCCACAGCTCGTTCACAGCTTGTCGGAGGCTCAAACTGGACGCAAGAGTGTGACGACGCGACCACAGGCGACGCGCGCGGCGGTATGATGTAAAGTTTACGGTACGTCGGCACCGAGGCGGCCACAGTCCTCGCCCCCTGCCGGTGAGAGGGACATTCGACATAATCCGCGCCTCCGGCGGTGCGTCCCGGCCGTTTAAAAATCGTAGTCGAGGCTCGAGCGTGGCAAGACTTAAAAGTGTCATCTAGAACTGCGGCGCAACATGCCAGCTCGCACGTACCATATTTCTCCCGCATTCTGAACCTGTGCTCTATTCACTAAATATGCATCTAGCCACTGATCTCACGCTTGTGCGAATGTCGGGAGCTCGGGAGAACCTACGCGCCGCGGCCGGGGTCGTCGCACGAATGGAAATGCGCGTGCTGCATGTGGCTGAGCTCGTCAGCGGCTCTCATCGGAAGAAGCGCCACCACAAGCAACCGAGTACGAGGAGTAGCACGAGGGCAATGGGCCCGTACTTGCGCAGCATGGCCATGTTGTTCAGGTGGCGCGCGTCCTTGGCGTACTTGCCGCTCGCGTCGCGCAGTGCCGACGATTTGGAGACCACCGTGTCCAGCCGCTCGCCGCGTCCGAGCACGTCCTGGATGTTCTGCGTCATGATCTTCTGTACGTCCGCGAGGTCCTCATTGAGCTTGTTGAGGTTGCGCTGCGTGCGCGTGTCCACGTAGAGGCGCTTGGTCTTCTGAATGAATGGGTCGAACTTGATGAACGCGTACGGGCGCGATGCGCCCTCGACCTGGCCAGAGTAGCGCAGCTCAAACTCCTGCTGCAGCTCCTCAAGGTAGTTGAAGGCCAGGCGTTTGGGGTAAGCGCGATCGGTCAGCGTGAGGTAGCAAACGCCGCCGGCGTTCACGTAGTGGAAGAAGGAGGCACCCGACTCGATGCTGAGCTTTGCGGGCGAGCCCACGCCCAGCTGCCGAACGATCTTCTTTGCCTGAGTCTTCCAGCCCTCCAGTTCCGTCTTCTGGTCCTTCTCGTCCTCCATGGACGCGGCGAGCGGCAGCCCATCCGAGATGCGCGCGAGCAATGTCATCTTCGGCATTTTTTGCCTCTTCTTCACAGCAAAATGTTTCCCACCTTAACTTCTGAAAATACATGTTCCACTGCCGGGTTTTCGTTACTGTACATGTAGTTGCCTCTAGCTGCCACAAAGCCACGCCTCCTTCGCCGACGGTCCACAAAACGTGCGGGAATGCGGCGCGTCGCACGACAACGCTTTCCGGCTCCGCGATGGCAACCGCTACGAGGAAGTTTCGCAGCTTCTTCGAGCTGTCCGAGGAGCCATCGGCTTCGCCTGATGCACGCACCGGGAAGAGCAAGCTTCACGCCGAACGCTGCTGCTCGGCGGCGATAACTGTCCTCTGCGTCATCAGCAGCCTGTTTGCGGTCTCCCACTTCAACTTGTATCGGTCGACGCTGTCCGACCTGCGCGCCGAGCAGGCGGATGCCGCGGTGGACGCAGCAGCGGCCGCCTCGGCGCTGCTGGAAATGGCGAGCAACGCCGCGGACGAAGCGCGCAAGCATGGTCATCTGACCGCGCCACTGCCGAATGTGTCGGCCGCGCTCACCTTCATCGCGCACGGCTCGTGCGCCAATCAGGAGATCCAGACCCATAACTTTTGGAATCAGCTAGCTCGGCTGCAGCCGCAGCTCTTCGTCTTCAACGGCGACATCGTGTACGGCGACTGTGACGGGCGCGATTTTCCGAACGCTCTTTCGACCGAATGCTCCGTTCTGAGCGGAGCGTGGTCACGCCTGTTCGCCAAGACGAATTTCGGCGCGGTCCGGGCCAATCTGCCGATGCTCGGCATGCTCGACGACCACGACTACGGGCAGAACGACTGCGGGGAGGACAACCCGTTCAAGTACCTTGCGAAGGCGCTCTTTCTGCAGCGATGGAACGCGCTGCCGACAGACCCGCGATGGGCGCGTCAGGGTGTCTACATGAGCTCAATGCACGGGCCGGTCGGCCAACGCACCCAGATCTTGCTCACGGATACGCGATGGTCCAAGTCGCCGTACGTGCCCTCGTACTGCGTCTTCAGCGATTCCGACCGTGCCGCGTGCGCACGGCGCGAACGCTATGTGCCCTACAATGCGAGCAACGGCGGCTCCATGCGCGCCCAGGACGGCGGACCGCGCATGATGAGCGAGGAGCAGTGGGCATGGCTCGAGACTGAGCTACGCAAGCCCGCCGAGTTGCGGCTACTCTTCTCGACTGTTCAGGTGCTCGCGGAGGGGCACGGCTGGGAGCGGTGGGGCCTCATCCCCCTTGAGCGTCGCCGGCTTTTCGAGCTGATCAACGCGACGGGCGCCAACGGGGTCGTGCTGTTCTCGGGAGACAGACACATCGGGGCTTACTATCGGGTGGGAAGGGGGGTGCACGGCGCGCCGTACCCGATGAACGAGATCACCTCCTCGTCGCTCACCCACTCCTATCGCGGCACCCCCGGTCCTTGGACTGCAGGCTGCTCTGGCGCACGTACCTCATGCGTAGATCCCAACGACGAGCCTGGGGACAACGACCGGATCGGACCACTCGTGCACGAGAACCACCTGGGAACCATCCGTGTGAACTGGGCCACGCGCAACGTCAGCCTCCAGCTGCTCGCCTCCGACGATTGCGGCGTCGCGCCCCAATCGTGGGGCCAACAGTGCTCCTCTCCCGGCAGCGGCGTGGCTGGCCGGGTGCTGCTCGACGTGACGCTCTCGCTCGACGAGCTGCGCGTGCGCTGAGCGTCGTGCATCATATCAATACTATATTGTGTGAGCCGCTGGCCCGAGATCACGTCGTCGAGCAGGATGAATAAGCGCGCCTCCTCTTCTCTCTCCTCCTCTTCTCTCTCCTCCTCGCTCTTCTCCACCATGTCGTTCATGATCGCCTTCTGCCGCCGAAAGACCGCCTCGAGGATCGATGGGTTGTACTTGTTCGTTGTTGTGATGTACTTTGGGGGGATGTACTGGCTGAGCCAAAACTTGTGGTTAGAGCTCACGTCGGTCCTTGACTCGATAATCAGAAATCGCGACGCGTGGCCCCCCGCGCCCCGGCCCCGCGTGCGCGGCACGCGTCCCGCCGCCCGGCCTGCTCGCCCCGCGCCGTCGCGGCGGGCCTTAGTTTTACTAAGCCGTAGACTTATCGGGTTACAGCTTAGCAACCGGGAAAAACTAGGGATGGACCAGGTTTTCGTGGTTTGAACCAGGAAAAGCGGTCCGGACCAGCCCAAAGTGGTTTGGACCACCGACGGTTCGTACCACTGTTTAGTGGTTTGAACCACTTTGCCGGTACAAACCAGAAATAAGTGGTATGAACCAGCTTCGTGGTTCACACCACTTTGGCTGGTTTGAACCTGAATTTCCGGTTTGAATCAGGAACACGTGGTTTGGACCAGCAGCGTGGTTCGAACCGCGTTGCTGGTGAATACCACTTTTTCCTGGTACGAACCAGAAATTTTGGTCTGAACCACCCCAAAGTGGTATGAACCATGCGGCTGGTTCACACCACTTTTGGGGTGGTTCAGACCACTTTTGCTGGTCCGTTCCAGCTCAAAGCGGTCCGAACCAGCGGACTGGATCAAACCACTTTGGGATGAAACAGATAAGCAAATGTGGTCTGAACCAGCCAAGTAAGAGACAAGCCACTGATATTAGAACATATATTTATATATTTTGCGCTCCATCTGTGCTACATCTGTGCACACTCTAGTCCGTCTGGATTGGAGAGGCGATTCAGACACGACTGGGATTGGCACTTTGGCAGGTCTCTATATGCTTCGCGAGATTTTAATTAATTGATGACACTGACGAACCCCTGACGAATCTTTGACGAAGCCCGTCGCGCACTGTGACGCTGAATCATAAGTCTGACACTGGCAGACGCACCTGACACTCCAGAGTGCGGGAAACATACTGGTCCATAAGCAAGCACGCGGTTTCGTCCGAGATGCGGCCGAGGTCGGTCGGGTTTGGGGGTCGTTTCGTCGGTCGATCGTCGATGTTTCGTCGCGAAGGGGGTGACGTTTTTGGATATGCCCATAAACTTATAAACCTGTTGTAGGAGGTGGGCGATGACCTAAGTCGGTCGCTGTGATTTACGAAGGGTGGTCTTCTCGGGACTGACTCACAGTGTCGAGCAGGTCGACAGTGACTGAGCCGACAGTCCACCCAGACAGCCAATCTGTCGTTATTTTACCGTTTCTCTATCCCCCCCGCCGTTCCGCTTGTCGTTTCATCTGTGTGTCGCGTTGTACCGGCGCGCGTGTCTCCTTTCCCTGTGGGATCTTCCGTGGAACGTGCCCTTCGGGGTGGTCTCGTGTGCAAAGCGCCGCGAGTTAGCCGCAAGTAGTGTTGCGCGGGTTTGTCGACTTACCCCTCTTCAAGACTTTAAGCCGGCGCGCGCGATCTAAATCGCCGAGATTGCAACTCAGACGTCCTCCATAGCGGTTGTCTGCCCTCTTAGGACGGGGTCAAATATGGTCCTTCACGGTCCTCCGGTCCCCATAAGTCCTTCACTGAGTATTGACTGATAACTTTCATCAGCCCCAGTATTCGGTTACCACGTCCCGGGCTCCCGGCCACGCTTTGTATGCCTGTGGATACCCCCCATCGCCACGTGTGCGCTGCCGTCAGGCGTGTTTTACTTCGCGTACTTACTTATCTAGCTCATGAGAGACCATGCTCCAGGTGGAGGCTGCGTTTTTTAAAGCCGGTTTCCTTAACTGAGCTCGCGACAGGCGACACCGAGACCGACGGCGACGCGCGAGCTGCCGTCGCGCGTCGGCGCGCGCCGTGTTGACAGCGTAGACCGTAGTAACCGGTACGCGCGGAGAAAACACTCAAAGGTACTACAGTGATAGGTTTGCCAACGATCGCGCCATCGCTAAGGGCAGCTAAGCCATCATGTACGAGAAGATAATGGGTTTCATACCGAGCGCGGGCGGCGCCTGCCAGCTGCACACAAGGCCGGCCCCGCTGCACACAAGCACACAACGCGGAGCCCTATTGCCGCTATGACTCGACATTGATCGAGGTACATAGCGGCATTGGACACCGCGGCCACAGCTACCGCCCCCGCGAGGTTGAGCAGCGTGAGCGCACCCAGCACCCAACATAGGAGAGCAGGTAGCAGCCGGGCTCTGACAGCAGCAGCAGCCTGTGCCCGAGACGGCGCAGCTCCTCGGAACGCCTTGAGTGTCTCATAGATCTCGGTGTACCTGGCAAGGAAGATGAGCACCGCGCCGGCCACGCTCACGAGTGGATCGAGGGCGGCGGCGGCGAGGGCGGTGGTGGCGAGGGCGGCGCGGTGAGGGCGGAGGAGGCTTGGGCGGAGGCGAGGGCGGCACCGGCAAGGGCGGCGGAGGCGAGGGCGGCGGCGAGGATGGTAACGACGATTGCGTCCTGGGTGGTCGCGAGGGCGGCGGCGAGGGCGGCGGCGAAGGTGGCGGTGGCAACGGTGGTGGTGATGGTGGCGGTGGTGACGGTGACGGTGGGCATGGCGGCGGCGAGAAGGCGGTTGTGGTGACGGCTGTGGTGATGGTGGCGGTGCTCGGGTGGCGACGGTGGAGGAAGTGAGGGTGGTTGCGATGGTGATGGCGGCGGCGATGGTGGAGGTCGCGATGGTGGAGGCGGCGATGGTCGAGGCGGCGATGGTGGAGGCGGAGACGATGGCGGCGGCGAGGGCGGCGGCGAGGGCGGCGGCGAAGGCGGCTGGCCTCTGGGCGCCTGCGGCGGACTGGCCTCCGGGGGCACCAGCGGTGGGCGGCGCGCGCCTGCGGTGGGTGGCGCCAAGGTGGCGCCTGCGGCGCCGGGCGGGCGTGCCTCAGGCGGCGCCTGCGGCGGGTGATCTCCGGTGGTGCCTGCGGCGGGCGGTCTCCGGCGGCAGCAGCTGCGGCGAGCGGGCCTCCGGCGGGCCGCCGCCTGCGGCTGGCGAGCCTACGCACCGTACGGCGGCGGGCGGCGCCTTCGGCGGGCGGGCCCGGCAGCGCCGGCGGTATAGCCTACCTCCATCGGCGCATACAGCAGGCGGGCGCGGAGAGGCGGGGGCTTGGCGCGGAGGTAAGGCGGCGGCTGTTGTGGTGGCTTCGGGCTTAGTGGTCAGTATTGTCGGCAGACGCGCCTGTTGCCCCCCCCCCCCGAAGGGAACGCAAAAGAAATCACTCGACGCCACCGTCGCTTGACGACGACGGTGTCGAGTAACGACGCTGCCCGGCACCTTATTGCTGCCTGCCGCCATCAGCAGCGGTCGTGCGCTCTTGACGCCATGTGCCAATGCGCGTCCGATTAGTGGCGAATGCCGCACACTGATAGCAGCGCCAGCTCGACTGTGCCGCTTTTATTATCGTGCAGTGGACACGGCTTATTTTCATCGCATCGACGCGATCTCAGACCTTCTTGGGCGAGAACATCTTGACATACACGAGAGATCCTCTGGAAATTCAGCGAACGAGCACACGACGGTCGATGATGGTGAACTGATGGGTCTTCGCACTCCGTGAGGCGCAAATTTTTGAGCCGATAGTGCTGGCGGGCGGCGCGCGCGGGCGGCGGCGGGCCGCGGGTCAGCTTGGTTCTCAAGTATCTGGGCCAACATCGGCTACAATGGCCTTTTTTGGTAAGTTCATCAGAACGTCACTTTATAAAGCCGGCGCCCCAGGTGCCTTTTTTTCATTGGTTGTTCTACCTTGTTTTTGCAACAATGTGCTGTGTTCACACGAAGACGAGACCCTGCGCTTTCACGAAGGCGAGAAAGGCAAGCACGCGCATGACGCGAGAACCCAGCACTGCCCACGCCTGCCTGAGCGCGCGCGTCGCCTGAGCGCCCCCCGCCCGCGCGCGTCGCCTGGCGACCCTCCGGTGTACTCGCCTGATCCCCCGCCAGCAGCAGGCGCGTCCCCCCACCGCCCCCGCCGCCGCCGCCGCCACCCACCTCGCTGCCACCGCC
>JWZX01002702.1:0-21298 GCA_001275005.1 Chrysochromulina tobinii | reverse complement strand
CGCCGCCGCTGCCGCCGCCGCTGCCGCCGCCGCTGCCGCCGCCGCTGCCGCCGCCGCTGCCGCCGCCGCTTCCGCCGCCGCTGCCGCCGCCGGCAAAGCTACCGGTACCGTCTTCGTCGCATTCCGGGCGGTGCCGATGAGCAGCATATAGTGGGCCGTCTCGGGCGGTCCACCCGCTGAGAGCACGTTCGCCGTGGGGAGCGCCGCCTTGGCATACGCAACGATCGCCAGCCCGTCGCTCTCGAGCCAAGAGGGCAGTAGCCTATCCCAGACCTCGCCGGCAGCAGCGAGATCGTCTTCGGCGTATGAGAGCACGGCCGCATCCAAACCGCAGCACGTGGCGGCCAGCTCCGCCAGATCGGACGCGTCAAAGAGCTCACCGTAATTGGTGTAGCCGGCCGTGAGAGCCGTTTGCAGCACACTCGCGGCCGTGATGGCGCTCAACTCGGCGCTCAAGGGCATACCCCAGTGAGGTTCGATGGCGAGAGACGAGGTGACGTGGCGAGAGGTGACGTGGCCACGTGGGCAGGTCTCATCATCAGCGCCTTCCACAGAGGTGACGTGGCCACGTGGAGAGGTGACGTGGCCACGTGGGCAGGTCTCATCATCAGCGCCTTCCACAGCTGGCATAGCCTGGCCCGTCGGCGTGAGTGTGGACACGCCGATAGACTCGACGAGTTGAGAGAGCTTCGGACCGCCCACTTGCTCGCCCACCTGCTCGCCCGCCTGCTCGGTCCCTGGACCCTCCGGCGCCGCCCCGCGCCCGCCGATGCCCCACCCATGGAACCACGAGCGTGCAGCGCGCAATGCCTGCAGGCCGCATGTGTCGCCGACTTGATGCTCCCAGTGTAGTGCCGACGGTGTCACGTGCACCGCCGCCGCACCACCGTCGCGCAGGTCCACGAGGAGCGCCTGGCGCACGTAGGCGACGAGAGCCGCGCGCGTCCACAAGTGCCGACGCTGTGCGAGCGCATCCGTACCGTCCCCGGCAACCAGCGCCTTGCGAAGCCACGTATGGGCCTCGACTGCCACGTCATCGCCGTCCTCGGCATCGCCAGTGGGGCGTAGCCTAATATGGAAGCAACTGAGCACATGCTCAGCCATCTCACCCTTGGCCCAGTTGCGACGCTTATGGAGTACCGAGGGCGCAGCGGGATCGTCACTCGGCACGAGGTCGGCGCCAGATGCGCCGGCTTGCGAGGTTGCGATCTCCGAGACCTCCGACGCGCCTCCCATGACCGCACGAACGGCCGCCGCGTCGCTCCGACTGACGTGTGGAACGGGCTTGAGCGTCGGATGGTCGCGCACATGATAGCCGCACGCGAGATAGAAGGCTTGCATGTCCGGCGTCGAGAGTGCCATGTAGCTGCTTCCGAGGCCAACGGCAACCTCCTCAGCGAACTCCAGCATCTGGCGGCCGAGGCCACGCCGGCGGTGGCTCGGCGCCACGACGAGTGAGGTGAGCAGCACGCCAAATCCATCCTCGTCATCGCGTGTGGGGCTGAGCTTGGCATGGCATAGCGCGGTACCCTGCGCATCCGTGAGCGCCAGATGACAAGGCAGCTTGCGGTTGTTGGTGCGATTGAGTAAGCTCGCCATGCACATGGCCGTGCGCCGCCGCGGCGCTGAGGTCGAGGGCCACTGCTGCGCGATCAGCCGCGCGAGCTGGCCGATAAGGGTGTCGTCAGCGTCTTTGAGATGCACGCGTAAGACCGAGCCAGCCGCCTGTACCGGTGGCGGCGGTTCGGTCACAGGTGGTGTGGCCGCTGCGCGCCGTCGGCGTGCGGCGAGGGTGGCGGTGGCAGTGGTGGTGTCGAGGGCGGGCTCTGACAATGGCTTGGGCGGTGGGGACGGCGGCATTTTCATCTCTTTTCAGTAAGACGACGCCGTGGTGCACGCGAAAACTTTCTGCTCCACCCACGATGCCGTAGCACCAAACGTGTGTCGTGTTAACGTTCACACCACCGCTTCTTTCCCTCTCCCAAGGAGCGTCGGCGAGCAGCTTGAAGCGCAAGGGGGCCGCAGTCGACATGCCCGAGCTTCCCGAGGTCGAGACTGCACGCAACTTGCTCGCAACCCACTGCGTTTCGCAGCGCATCACGATGGCCGTCACAGTCGAGGGCGGCGGCGGGCCTCGTGACGGCCTCTTCGACGAGATCGTCTTCGATGACAAGGAGGCAGACGCGGCAATCGTGAGCTCGCTGCTCGAAGGCAAGCAGCTCGTGGAGGTGCGGCGGCGCGGAAAGCAGCTGTGGCTCGTTCTCTCGTCGCCACCTCACTTGCTCGCGCACTTTGGTATGACAGGGGCCTTTGTAGTTCGCGGCGTACGTTGCCGGCGAACGAGCCCTCCATCCCAACCCAATCTGCTGCCCCTTCTCCGCGCAGACCTCTTCTGTCTGCGTTCAAGAGTGTCGAGCTCGATTCCCGCCTTGCCAGGTAGCGGCGCAGTCGTACAAGGAGTTTCGGGTGCACGACGAGGCATGGCCGCCGCGCTTCACCAAGCTCGAGCTTCAGTTCGAGGCGGGCAACGCGCTGGCCTTTTGCGACCCGCGGCGCCTCGGCCGGCTGCGCCTGCGCGCCGACCCGCAGAACGAGGAGCCGTGGCGCTCGCTGGCGCCCGACCCTCTCATCGACCCCATTGAGAAGGGCCGCTGGCTCGAGGTGCTCGCGGCCAAAGGGTGCAACATCAAGGCGCTCCTTCTCGACCAGGCCGCTCTCGTCTCGGGCGTGGGGAACTGGGTGGCGGACGAAGTCCTCTTTCATGCCGGTGTCCACCCGGAAGCGATCTGCCGCTCCCTCTCCGACGCCCAAGTCGACCGACTCCGCGCGGCGCTCACCCACGTCCTCAACGTCGCAGTGAGCTGTGGAGCCAAGGATGAAGAGTTCCCACGCGATTGGCTCTTTCATTACCGCTGGGGCAAGGTGCCTGGGACGGTGCCCGGCGAGCGCGGCGGCGCCATCACCTTCCTCACAGTGGGAGGGCGTACTTCCGCGGTGGTTCTGAGCCGTCAGCGCAAGGGCGACGCGCCGTTGAAGGCAGACGCAGCGGAGGCTGGTGAGTATGCCGCAGTGAAGCCAAAGAAGCAAAGGGGCGCGAAGAAAGAGGCGGCGCCAGCGGTGGAGGAGCCGGCGACAGGAGAAGGGTCGGGGGCCGCGCGTGCCCTTGAGGATGAGCTCGTCGCTCACTGGCAGGGTCCCGGCGGCGGCGGCGGCAGCAGCAGCAAGAGGAAGTCGAGGGCGGTCGACGTGCGGGCGGAGGAGGACGCGGCGGGCGCCGTCACGGGCGCATCCGGACGTCGCAAGAAGGCGAGTAAGAAGGCGCAGTGATCACGCACGCAGCCCGTCGAACGAAAGACTTGATTTCACACCCTCTCGCCTCTGGGAGCCCAGGCCCCAGCAGTGCGGCTGCGGAAGTGTGAATGCATGTGCTGGGAGGAGGTGGCAGGCTTTTCAGTGCAGCAACAGTCTCATAGACTCCGCAGTCACACCAAACACAGCCCAACTGACACAGCCAATGCAAAAAGACTAAGTCTAAGAGGTAAACAGAGTACTAATCCGTCCGGCCAATGAATCCGGCCGGAAATGGCCCGCCCGGCGCGCCCCGCGTCGCGGCGAGAACGGTGGTGAAGCAACGTGGAAGTTGTGGAACTGACAAGCTGTACATGTAAACTTGTTGATTGGTCACGAAAGCGTTTTTGAAACGTCTCGCTGTGCAAACTTGCATCTGCGAAGTTAGGCATCGCGCTCGCAAGGTGGACTGTGCGTCGTCGCGAGGTCAGACCAATGACGACGACTCGGCGGTCTTCGTCGCCATCTCGGGTCGTCCAGACCAGAGCGACGCGGGGGAGCCCCGTGGAGACTACGGGGCCGACAGAGTCTGGTAGCCTCGGCGAGCCCGCGGTGACCATCGACCCAAAGCCCGTCGCCCGCAGTAACGTAGTCGACGAGGATGCTGCCTCTTCGACGAGGAAGAAAAATCCCTGGTCCAAAGTCATGATACCACTCACGAAGATCGACGCGTCGCTTTCTTACGCCTCCACAGCGTTCGGCATTTCAGCAGCGATCCTGCAGTCAAACTTCGTTGCAATGCTGTTGAACTTTTTACCCGCAGACGACAAGCTCTTTGCCGTCGGCCTCATCTGCGCAGGGCTTCGCATACTGTGCCTGTTCCTGAGCATCGTCGTAGATCCCGCATCGCGTTCTAGCCTCAAGGCCGCCGCGGTGAACGCGTGCCGTCTCTGCTCGTCGGTTGCTGTCAACATGATGGCACTTCTGCCGCAGCCGCTCTTCACGACGATCTCCGGTGGCGCTTTCACCGGCGGCGATGCGAGCAAGGTGCTCACGCTGCGCCTCGGGCGCACCCTGTGGAACTGCAGCGCAGCTACGGAGGCTCTTCCACCGGGCCTCTCCGCTCTCTTCCTCTACTATGCGTTCAACAAGATCGACGATGCGCGTCTGCACGCCGCATACCTGGCCGCGGCGGCGGCAGCCGCCGCCGCCGCGGCCTTCTCGCCGCTGGCGACTGATGGCGATGAGAGCGATGGATCGGCACTCCGGGTCGCGTGCTACATCCTCGCCTACGCGCTCTTCGCCGTGGTGCTCGTTGCCGCCGCCCTCGGCGCGATCGCAGGGCGTGCTGGCGCGAAGACAGTACCCTCCCACTTCGAACTGCCGGGTAGCTGGAAGGGAGCCAAGACGGTGTACAAGGCGTCGAGCGGCGTGGTGAAGGCGATGCTCGTGGGAGCGTCCTGGAGGGTCGTGTGCACCTTCGGCTACCTGCATGTCTTCGAGCGCCTCAGCGGCATCGACCTCGGCGGTACGCTCGCCTCTGTACCTTCCTCTTGGCTCATGTCGCGCCAGGAGATCGTGCTGCTTTCGAACTGGACCGACCCTGCCAACGATTCTTGGTGGCTGCGAGCAGCCTGGCGCTTCGAGGGGCTGCCAGCGGTGCTGCTCATCATCGGCGACATCCTGATGAACACTCCCACGATGCCGGCTTACCTGGGCGTGCTCGGCGTGGCGCTCGTCCGGTTTGCCCTCTATCTGAGTGGGATCGAGCCCCTCGACGGCCTGCTCCTCGTCTTCTGCGCGTGGTTCGCCAAGCTCGCTACCGAGAAAGTGGGCCAGCTCTTGGGCGTCAAAGAGACGGAGTTCAAGTACGGCCTCGGCACGGTCGCGGAGCTCAAGGTAGACGAAGGCAAGAACATGAAGAAGGGCAGCGCGGCGCTCGAGATCAAGGTGCCCTCCCGCGCTCAACGAGCACTCGGTCAAAAGCTAAAATTCGACGAAGCGCTCCTCTACTGTCTGTATGTCCTCTGCATGGTGCAGATGTACCGCCAGCCGCTCAACCTGTCGCTCCCAGAGTGGCTGCTCCCTCAGAACTGGTCGACGGTTGGCGACCTCTGCCCGAGTGCCTCCTCCGGCTTCGCCGAATCCTGCGCCGTCTGCCTCGCTTCCGTCGCCTGCTACTCTGCCATCACCATCGTCACCGTCGCCTTCGCCACCGTCTCCACCATCGGTGCCGCCGCCCTCGCCGCCACCGCCTTCACCATCGCCACCGTCGCCCTCCTGGTGGAGCTGGCGGTGCACTACGTGATCGTGATGCCCCTGGTCTGGTTGGCCGGGCCGTGGGTGCTCGATGAGCTAAGCGCCGCCTTCGCCTTCACCATCTCCACCGCCGTCCTTGACGCCACCGTCGCCCTCGCCGGCGTCGCCATCACCGCCGCTTCTGTCGCCCTCGCCTTCACCATGACCAGCGTCACCGGTCCCTTCTCTTTCAATGTTATGCTGCTCGCGCTGTACATCCTGATCTATGCCGTTGACAACGCCTTCTCGCGCTTCAAAACCTTCCTCCTCGGAGGAAAGACTCAAGACGGCAAGCCTGTCGACTCGGTTCCTGACAGGATGCTCAGCAATATCTTTCGCTGGGCCTTTGAGCGCGCGGAGCGGGCCTCCATCAACATGGTCACGGCGCCCGTCACGGCGCCCCCGCCGGCTGCCACACCCGCGCCGGCTGCCACACCCGCGCCGGCTGCCACACCCGCGCCGGCTGCCACACCCGCGCCGGCTGCCGGCGCGTCCTAGGCGGGGGGAGAATGCCATAGGGGCTCGGATCGGAGGAAAGGGGGCGGCGCATTGGCGTGAGTGCCGTGCGCGTGAACTGTCAGCGAGGGAGGGGCAGGCACGTACATGTATTGGGCGGACGGCATGCAACATGGACTCCTCAAGTCACACACTACCGTAGTTGCGAAGTCGGTAGTGCCGCGCACCTCATCCCCGTACGTCCGCGCGGGAGAGCGGAATGCATATGTGCACGAATATGAGCTCATAAAATAAACACCGTGTGGTTCGTGCTCACGGTGGTTCGTACGGACTCTTCACACTCTGATTCACACTTCATCGCACACCCAGTCCCTTTCTGTGTCTTCGCGCCTGCCTCAGCTTCAGAGTCTTTCGAGTGTTCGTCGACTGTGGTTCCGCGCCAAGGGATTCGGCGATGCGCGTACGCTGGGCAACGACTGCAGATGCGCGGCAGATTGCGAGTATTTGGCACAGTGCATGGCATGCCGCTCACGGCCACCTGGTGCCACGGCAAACGCTCTCGCTCTGCACGCTACAAAGTTTCGAGAGGCGCGTGGGTGTCTCCTTGCTTGAGCACGACCCGGCGCTGCATCAACGAAGACCAACGGCGCTGATTGCCGAAGACGGCTCCACAGCGGCTGTCGACGGTACGAGCGTCAGGGGCTTCGCGGTCATCCGCGGGGGCGCAGAGGTTGAGCACCTCTATGTGCAGCCCGACGCTCAAGGACATGGTATTGGGTCCACGCTGTTGGCCGCGGCTGAGAAAATCATGATCGAGGAGCGGCACTGCACGCACGCGCACCTCGTCGTCGCCTTTCGAAACCAGCGCGCGATCAATTTCTACAAACGGCATGCATGGATTCCCACCGAGCGACTGCCGTGGATGAGCACAGCTCCATGGGAGCCCGCCAGGCCGCTCGAGCTGCCAGTACCTGCGCCCTTCCAAAGGGAGATCGACGCGCGCGGCGGCCTGACGAGGGAGGAATTCGCGGCGACGCGCATGCGCTGCACGAGCATGAAAAAGTTCCTCGGTTATTCAGGCAACCCGAACGACGGCGACTGGAGTAGTAGTCACATGCGATCGCGGTAGCGTTGACGACTGGACAATGCTCGGCTGGTTAGAAAGCTCCCCGAATCCCATCGAGACGAATCGTACGCTCACATTTTATCCGCGGGGGTCTCGCGGATGAAAATCGATCCCAAGAAGATCGTGAAAACCGTGAATAGCATGAGCGTCTTATATACGCAATACGGACGCTCAACCCCACAAGACGACACAGTCCGCACTGACACCTCTACCTCAAGCGCCTCCGCGAGCGGCGCGACATAGTTACGTTACGACCCCATACGGCGCCTCACATAATGCATCCTCGCGCAGTCCTCGACGCTCTTTGCAGCAGCGCCGCATTGTGGTATCTGGTAACATTGTGGAAGCAGCTCGAAAGCAGCGCGACCATAACTCTCCAGCGTCCCCATATGATTTGTGCCGCATACTTCTCCCGCCGCTGTTACCGCTGCCGTATAGGACGTCACCTTTCATGGGCGTGCAGAGCTTGCAGACCTAGGGTCGCCCGTCCCCCTTGGGCCCGTCCGAGAAAACGCGCCGTTTTGGCATCCGTAATAGCGATAGATGCCCTGCTTGCTTGCTTAAAAGGCCCTCGTGCTTGGGGGTCCGGTGTGTGCGCGTCGTGTGTTTCACAGCAGCAATGTGCATCCAAAAATAGAAAGTAGGACGGCTCCTGGCGATGTGGATTGCCTTCCTGCTTGTTCAGCCCATACAAATCTTCGCTTATGCAGACGCGCTAAACACAAGCACACCGGGGGCGCCTTCATACCAGAAGCTCACCTTCGGCGCATGGACGCCTGGCATCGTCGAGAGCGGCAGTTGGGTCGACTACTATGCAGTTGCGGTTAGCGACGACGAGTCGATTGAGTTCGAGGTGGTGGCGCAATCAGGATCGGTGGCGGCACTGAGCATCTACGTCAACGATGGCGACATAGGCCCAGCCCAGCTGGGCGACTCTGGCGAAGTCACGACGGTATCGGTTGATCTGCACGCAGCGGAGGCGCAACGCCGGCTAGGGGTAAGTGCAGCGTCGTCGCTCGATGCGAGCTGGGTTAGCCCCATCGGCAACGAGACGCACCGCCACTTCTACGCGTCCGTGAGCCCGTGCTATGCGATGAAGGGTAAGTACTACTTCCTCTCCGTGTACGGATCGACCTGGTCGAACGTCGCCTTCCAGGTGCGGGCCACCCACACTTCGGCACGGCTGATCATCGCTCCTCAAGGGAGCTCTTCAACCAGCACCTTTGGCAGCAAGAGCGGCCGCGTGTGTGACGGCAAATATGCGCACATGTTCTTCGACCTTCCCAACCGTCCTTCGCACGGCGGCATTTCGTTCGCGGTCGAGAAGCGGAGTGGCGCCCTCGATGAGTGGTACTTGCGCTACGAGCGGTGCGCCGGGCCCACAGGCAACCTGTTCAAGGGCAACCTGTTCGGCCACGGGCTGACGACCAGCAGCTACGTGCTCCCGCGGGGCGACACACGGCTCGAGGCAGGCCGCTACTACGTCTCAGTGCGCGCCTCGCTCGACATGTGCGGCGAGTTCGCCATTAAGCTCGCCAACCTGACGTCGTCGCAGCTGGCACTGTCCTCCGATGAGGTGTAGTGCATCGAGGGAAGTCGCGGAAGTCGACATATTAGTGAACGTACGTCTTTACAGAGTGTATCGTACATATTCCGAGACCAAGTAAGCAGCACCGAGGACACAGCGGGTGCAACCTATCCGCCGCCGCAGCCGCCGCCCATCAATTCTTCCATCTCTTCCAAAGTTTCGTCCAAGCGCGAGACCTTTTCTCGCTGCTGCGCGTCCAGGGTTTCGCCACTCATCTCGCGCTCCTGTAATTGCTCGATTTGTCGGAGCAGCTTGTTGAGACTGCGAAGGCGCTTCTCTGAATCTTGCAGCGGGCGAGCCTTTTTGATCGTCGGCTTCGGCCGCTCCATTCGGCCGTTCTCATCTTCGGGCCGCGAGACACGTTGGCGCGGCAGTTTGCCCTTGTTTTGCTGCAATGACTTCTTGAGTTCCTCCGTTTGCGGTCGTCTGAGGCGCCTCTTGGCCCCGTTCCATTTGGAAGGCCCGGGCATCACGTGCCCGCGATGGACCCCCTCGAGTTGAAACCCCTCACGAGTTCCCGAGTTAGTCAAGATCTTTTTGCACCTTGAACTCTCCGCGAGATGTTTTCCTGCGTCTAAAACTTGCCGCAAACTTGTCCGTCCCGCCAAGGGCGGACACCATGTTGTCGGCGACCTCCGAGTCAGCGTCGGGGGCGATCGCCGACGACGATGAGTGCAGCATCTGTCTGCAACTGCTCTACGATCCGATCGTGACAAACTGCGGCCACCACTTTTGCGCGCGCTGCTGGGAGCATCTTGCGCGCACCGCCACGTCCGAGATGAGCGTCCCCCGATGCCCTTCATGTCGGACTGAGTGCCCAGACAAGCCAAAGCAGGATGCAACCCGTTCCGACGCGCTGCGCTCGCATCACCCGGAAGAGTGGCAGCTACGGCACGACCTCAATCTCGCGGAGGTACGTATGACGCAGCGGTTTCTCCTCGGTGCAGAGCGGGAGGTGGCCGAGGCTGCAGCTGAGGTCCTTGAGGCGGATGAGCAGCGCAGCGCAGACGGACATCGGACGATCCGCATGACGGCCGGCCTGCTGCGCCGTCACGCACGCGAGCAGTCCACCTATCGAACGATCACACTGATCTCGAAGCTCGAACTCGCACTGTGTGGGCTGCGGGACATATCACCTGCCATTCATGAGTACTCATTCCTCACGTCGCTGCGTCTCGAGCATAACGCGCTCCGCTCGCTCGAGAACCTGCGGCTGCCCGCGCTGCGCATCCTGTCGGTGCACCACAACCAGCTGCGCGAGCTCGGCGACGCCATGCGCGACTTGCCGCAGGTGATCTCTCTCGACGTCTCCGCCAACCAGCTGACGAAACTCGACGGCGTCGAGCACTGCGAGCAGCTGACGACCCTCCTGGCGCGGCACAATCGGCTTGAAGGCGCCTCGGCGCTCGCGGCACTCGCCTCGTGCGGGGCGCTCTCGACGCTCGAGGTGGGCAGTAACGGGCTCGACGAGCTGTCGCACCTGGCGCCTCTGTCTGCATTGGCGGGGCTGCGCAGTCTCAAGCTGGCAGGGAATCCGATCGCCTCTGCGGGACACAGCGCCTCCCGCAGCCGTACTGAGGTACTCAGCGTAGTGCCGCAGGTGCGACTGCTCGACGGCGCGCCGAACGCCGAGCTGCAGCGCACCGAACGCCTCGCCACCCTTGCAGCCCGTCAGAGGAGCCTCAGCACCTCGCACAAGGCGATGATGGAGCGCAAGCGAATCGCGATGGAGCGCAGGCAGCGTGAGGAGAGTGAACGCCACTCGGCAGAGACGTCCGAGGCCGAGGCGGCTGCGGCCGAGGCGGCTGCGGCCGAGGCTGAGGCCGAGGCGGCTGCGGCCGAGGCCGAGGGTGCAGTGGCTGCGGGGTTAGGATTCGTGTTGGCTGCGACTTCGAAAGCGAAGGTGGCTCCCACAAACCCAAAGGCGATGGCAGCGGCACGGGAGGCAACCGCAGCTGGCCATACGCCGTCGCCGCCAGCGCAAAATGTGGCGGGCTGCAAGGATGGCGCCTCCGCGAACGCACACAGTGGTTGCTACGTGCCCATCGCAAGTGCACCCGCCGCGCCAGCGAACATGGCCGACGCACCAAAAGCGAACATGGCCACTCCAAAAGCGAACATGGGCGACGTACCAAAAGCGAACATGGGCGACGTACCAAAAGCGAACATGCCCACTCCAAAAGCGAATATGTGCGACACACCAAAAGAGGCCTTCGGCAGCGGGGAAAGTTGTAGCGGGGAGAGAAGTGCGGTGTACAAGAGCAAGCGAACATGGGCGCCTCCACCGCCGAGGGCCTTGGCGAACCCGGCGCAAAACAGCGATCAGGCGAAGCCAGTCTTGGACCCCCATTCATTCGACGAGGACAGGTTGGACTCCCATCGGTGCGCGAGCATGGGCGCCACGGAAGAGACGCCTCTGAATGTGGAAGGGGAGTTGTGGAAGGGGCCGTTGGCAAGCGAGGTCGCGCGCTTGGACGCCGAGCATGCTGGCGCATCTGAAGGGTCCACTGATGACACTGATGACGGGGATGAGGCACGCATGGCCACGACGAAGGACGAGGAGGCAGCCGCCGCACCCACGCCCGCGACGACGCTCAACTCGGGCGCGGCGCCACCGCCGGGCCCTACCGGCTCTGTGGGTATCTACTGCGCAAGGCTGCTTCCGGAGGGCGATCGCGATATGAGCACGCACTGGCAGCTGAGCTGGACATCGGCAGCGGATGCACTCCTCGCCGAGACCGCGCGCCTCAATCGATTCCGCTTCGAGGACGTGAGCCGCGATCTGCGCGCGAAGCTGCGAGATGCCCAGAACCGACGCGGCGCGGGCTGTGCGGACGCGCTGGGTTGGGAACTGACCTCCAGGCAGGCCAAGCTCCTCACTGCTGATCAATGCCGGCTGCGCTGGGCGCAGCTCGATCGTGCGCTGTGCTTGGGCGAGCTTGGGTAAAGTACACAGCACACGCTCCGTCGCCACCAGCGGTGCCGTTTAACGAAACCTAAAGATTTCGTGCCATTATTTTCATGAGTCAACGCACTCTCTGCGGCGATTGTCTGCTGTCCTTCCGTCCATGTTTTCACTCCGCGTGCGTGCATCCGTCCGTCGAAACCCACCAACGCCGCCGACGCCACGGGAACGCAAGCGACGACAACGAGTAGACGCCACATGAAAACATGATCGATCGCAAGCTTGCAAATGTTGAGGGCGGCACGGAGCTTCCCTCTCCGCTTGCGCTCGCCGGCTCGTTCTGCATCGTGATGGTCGTCACCCATCTTGCCACGGCTGGGTACATTGCGTGGAACGATCTCTCGGGCCGCTGGTCACAATATACACTCTGTAAGAAGTCTGACCGGAAACGTCACCCAAAGCTCTACGTGGACGGCGCCCTCAACTTTCTCAAAGACGTCACACTGATCATGCTTCCGGGGCTCACCTGGTAAGCAGTGCACACGCTGCACTGTATGCTGAGCCGTCTCCCGGCTTACTCTCTTGTTTCTCCACGACTGTGCTCATTCTATGCATTGCCAATTGCCTCTGCGCCGGCAGGATTTGCCAGGTTCGAGGCGATGACATCGTCTCTGCACAAGATGACAACGTGCTCATCGGGGTCCTCAAGATCTGCGCGGGCTACACGATCGGTCGGATCTGGGCCGCCTTTGCTCATCGCATCCTTCACACGGCCCTGATGTACAAGCACTTCCACAAGCGCCACCATATGCGCGTTGATCAGCTGGTGGCGACCGGCGCGTGGCTCGACCACCCTGTCGAGTACGCTGTGATGGAGCTCCCGGGGCTCCTCTGTCCGCTCGTGCTCTTCCCCACGCGCCTGGCCTTCCATTACATGTTCTTCTTCTTCCACGCTTTCTCCGCCGCGACCGACCACTCGGGCTTCACCTTCACCAAGGAGAACGGTGCGGGCTGGTTCTTCCGCAACTTCTTCGACTCAGAGTACCACTACTACCACCACGCGACCTCAACCGTCAATTACGCCGAGATGGAGTGGATCGACTACCTCTTCGGCACCCATCACACCCAAGTCCTCCCCGAGTTTTGCAACGTCTCAACGGGCAAAGAGCACCCCAAATAAGACGTCCGAGGCGACGTAGCGGTACAGGCGGAGATGTACAGAACACCACCTGATGTAACATCACCGTCCGCCCCTTACCGAGTTACCGTTGACTCGCACGGCGAGATAATCGCCTTTAGGCCGCCTTAGCTTACTGCGGGCGACGAGAGATTAGCTGTACTCTGTAGTCGTCGGACCCGAGCCCATGGAGAGCAACGGCCACACAAATTGGCGCGGTGCGCGCATGGACCGTTTTAGCATAGTTTAGCATGTGGTCCCATAGAGCGCGAATGAAAAAGCCCCAAATGGCATTGTCGTGTTCATTCTTCCGATTTTGTTGAAAAGAATGGGACGGTGTTAGTAAGTTGGATCTGTTGATCTACGCCCGGAGCGGAGGACAGCCCGAGGCAATGCACTGCCCCGCGCGCCCGCGCGCGGCAGCCGGCACAGTCCACGGTGCGCTTTACGCTCTCAAGACAAATGCTCGGTCACCATATCCACGAGCTTCTTCTCGTTCGCGCCGGTGAGCGTGTCGACCTTCTCACCCCCCTTGTAGATCTGAAAGGTGGGCATGGCCAGCACCTCGCACGAGTGCATCACGTCCTCGAGCTCGTCCACGTCCACCTTGACGAATAGCGCGTTCCCGTGCTGCTGCGCGAGCTCCGCAAAGAGTGGCGCGATGCGCTGGCACGGGCCGCACCACACGGCGGTGAAGTCGACGACCATGGCCACGTTCGAGTCCTTGGTAAGCTGCAGCGCTGCACTCCAGTCGGCGTCCGAGTGCAGACTAACCACACCGCCCATGCCGGCCTTCAGCTCGTATCCAGCGGTCACGGCAGGCTTGACGTCGTCCTTCTTCTCCTTTGCTAGGTGTTTGGCTGTCCAGCCGATCCGATCCCACACCGTGCGCTGCAGATACGACTGCAGGCCCTCGTACCGCGTCCTGAGGGCCGACTGCACGTGCGGCGGCAGTCGCACCCAGATTGGCTTGCAAAGGAAGAGGATGATCGGCATGAATGCCGTCACCGGGATGCACACGGGGCCAATGCAGATGAGCGGCATTTGCGAGCTGAATGCCAATTTTCGCTCGCGGCACGAGGAATAGGTTCGCGAGGAGCCGAGAGGAAGAAGGAGGGAGTCCTCTGTGAAGCCCTCGCAGTCCCGCAAAAAGTGACCGAGACGACGCGATTCGGCACGTGAACGGCCATCACCTTTGACGCTTAGAATCCCCTCTCGCCTCTGTCTGATTTCATGCTCTCTCTCTCTCGTTTCAGGTTGCGAGCCATCTCGCTGGACATCTCTGGGTATACAATTGTACGGTGCTCGGTTCACTGCCGAGGCACCACCAATGCCTCAGGCTCGCAGCATTGGCGAGCGCGGCGGCAATATGGGCAGCGGCCGATCCGGAAGCACGAGGCTCGGACCCAGGTGGCCCTGGTACTGGGTGCGTTGCGCATAGTCAGCGAGCACGCGCTCCTGAAAGTACCGCTGGCGTGCATGTAGCAGCTCGTCCTCACGTGCGGCCGCCTCGGCGAGTTTGCGACTCTCTCGTCGCGCAAGCACACGGTCCTTCGCCGACTGGTTGTAGTAGTTGTTGTCGGCGCTCAGGGGCATTGGCGACGAGTTGATTGGCATGGGCGAGGCGCCCATGCCCATGGGCGAGGCGAGGCTCAGGGGCGGCGGCGGCGGCGGCGGCGGCGGCGGCGCGTCGTGGATGGCTGTGGGCGCCGCATCGGCCGCACTCTCAGCTTGCAACCGATCGACCATCGCAAAGGCGCTGTCGTAGGCACTTGCCGGTAGGTCCAGAGCATCAAGGGCAGATAGCGTCAGCTCGGGCGGCTGCAAGACGCCGAATGCACTGAACGCGGGCGGCAGTAGCACAGGTGAGGCGTAGATAGGCCCATACTCCGAGGCCGCGTGCGCTGCGCGCTCCACCGCCGCCTCATCCTCGACCATGGGCCACTCGAATCGGGCAGCGGTGAGCCCTTCCTCGAGTCGGGGGAAGTCGAACCGGCCGGTTGTGGGGAAGGGCTCTGTGGGGAAGTCGAAACGGCCGGCCGTGAGCCCGTCGCGCAGCCTCAAGCTCGCCGCCTCGAGCTCGTCCCGGATCCCCCCTTCACGAGAGACTTCGAACGAGGACACGCGTTCGAACGAGGGGGCGCGCGCGGAGCGGGGCTCCCCCGCGCGCCGACCGTACTGTGTCGGCTGCTCGGGGATCGAAGGCATGGCGCCGGCCGCCCCGGAGCCGCCGACGCCGGCATGCATCTTGCGCGACAGGCTGAATTGTTCGCGGAAGGTGCTGTCGCCGCCCACCCAATCGAGGGCGGCGTCCGCGTTTGATTCGTAAGGGAGGGGCGGCGGCGGCGAGAGTAGAGAAGGGGACGGCTTTGGCGAGAGCATGGGTTTCGAGTGCACGCTAACGCCAGCTGCGCCGCCGCCCTCGGAGACGGCATACTGGGCCTGGCTGCTCGAGGGCCCAAGGGCGCGACACGCGCGCCTCTCGCGCTGCCGCCACCGCCGCTCCTCGTCGAGCTTCCACATAGCCTCCTCTATACGAACCTCCTCCGCAGCCGCGGCCGCGATCGACGATCGCGATGTCGACGAGCCCGAAGTGCCCACATAGAGGCCGAGCGCGAGCAGCTGGCTACGAAGCGCCGCGAGCGCCGCGTGTGCGAGCTGCGCCGCCTCTCCGTGCGGACCGAGCGTCGCGTCGCCGAATGCGACCACGTGGCGGCGCAGCATCGGATGGCTGAGCAGGCTGCTGATCGAGGGGCGGTTCGAGGGCTGTACGGCGAGGAGCGAGCGCACGAGGTCGTGCAGGCTGCTCGAGTAGCACGGCGGCAGCGGCCCGTGCTCGCCGCGCATCACCTTGACAGAGAGCGAGTTGAGGTTGGGCGACTGAAAGGCTCGCCGGCGTGCGACGAGTTCGAAGAGCACGCAGCCGAGCGCCCATGCGTCCGACTTGCCGCCGTACGCCTCGCCGCGGAAGAGCTCGGGTGACATGTAGTAGGGCGTGCCCACACACGTGGCAGTCAGAGCCCCGGAGAGCGTCGGCGCCGACTGCGGTGCGATCTGCTTCGCGATGCCAAAGTCACCGAGCTTGATCTGGCCTGCTGCCGTGAGGAAGACGTTCTGCGTCTTCAGGTCGCGGTGGAGCACGCCGCGCTCGTGCACGTGATGCAGCGCGAGGGCAAGCTGCGCAACCCATTGTAGGATCTGCTCCTCTGCGAACGGCCGATCACGGTTCGCCGCAATCCGCGACGCGAGGTCACCGCCCTCGCAGTACTCCATGACGAGCGAGAGGTACTCGCCGTCCACAAAGGTGTCGCGGTAGCCGACGACACCGGGGTGCTGAAGCCGCTGCAGGGTCTCCGCCTCGAGCAGCGCCGCGCGCCTTTGCTCGCTCTCAGCAATATGCATGCGCTTGAGCACGTACGTGACGCTCTCCTCGAGGTGCCGCACCGTGTAGACAGAGCCCTGCGTGCCTCGACCGATGCAGTTTAGCTCTTGGTATGAGCTGGCCATCGTGCTGACAGCACCTGGCTAACACGTCGTAAGTCCGCTTTGGGGACGGCGCGCCTGGGCAGTCCACAAAACGCCAATCGATATCGGACGGGGACCCGAGCGCTCGATTGGTCGTTGATCGTTGAGGCTTGAGCGCTCAACGAGCGCGGCCGTTGCCGCCTTTGACGGTTAAATCATGACGAAATAAATTTCTCGTGACCCACGGATTTTCTCCAGTGTACTTTCTAGCGACATGCTATTGACCCCGGCCGCCTCGATGACGGATCCGATTTTCTAGGAAAATTCTCCATTACCTGAAATGGCAACCTGTCTTCCAAACTCCAAGCAGTTGAACCACTTCCAGCAGATATATCTGCTCCTACTTGAGCTACGTTGCCAACTCTTCGCTGACTCGCTCTCTCTGACGTCTCTGTAGGTACTTAGTATGAAGTGGGTCTTGGTCCGCCTCAGTGCCCAACATGATTCGAATCTTATCATGAGCCCCCCCCTTCCAGCCCCGCGGCTCGCACCACGGCCCCGTGCATCCGTCGCACACGCTTGTGCCGCGTAGCCGTAGGGCTCTCGTTCCGACCGTCGTCAGCTTCACCCGCCGTCTTCACCACTTTCCTTTCCGACCCCCATGCATCAAGCAACCCTAGATCCCACATCCCTGGCGGCGCTTCGACAGGCCGAACTTGTAGTCGGGTCCGTAGTACATCCCCACCTGCGCGTGACATGCGCGCTGCCCTCGCGTCTTGCGAGGCCACGCAGCAGCGACCATGAAGCAGCAGCAGCAACGCTCCCCTCAGGCGGCCGGGGCGATGGGGCGGGGCGTTGCCACGCGCGAGGGGAGCATCGGCGAGAAGGCCGAGGTGGCAGCAAATGCGGATGTCTTCGGCGTACCCCCCAACAGAGGCGAAAAGGCATACGTTGGCGAGCGCAGCCCCGCGCTGGGCGAGATGAGTGCCTGTACCGCCGCCGCCCCCATGACGTACAGCCATCCCTCCTCAGCCGAGATGCCGTCGTGGCCGCCCGGGACGACGCGCACACTCATGTCCGAGCGCACGCGTGCGGTCACGCGCCCCCAGAGCGAGCCGTCCGCGAGCACAGCGTGCGGCACGCGTGCACGCAGGTCCGAGGGCGCGATCGGCGTGCAGCCACCCGAAATCGGCGTCCAACGCTCCGAGTGCGCCTTGAGCTCGCCTATCACCCAGCGCGCCGCGGCATCGACCTGCGCCGCGCGCTGAGCTCGGCGCGCCTCGCGCCAGCGCCTGTGCCATAGGTACGCGCGATGGAAGCAGCTAAGAGAGCCGAGCATCGCAATCGCCGCGCCGAGCAGCTCGGGCCGCAAGATGACGATGCTAATCAGCCCGCGCGCCGCGACGGGCGCGGTCTGTGCGATCCACGGTAGTCCGTGCTGGAGCAGCTGGGCGACCCAGCGCAGCACGTAAGCTCCGAAGACGAGGCCAGCGCTCACGAAGGCGCGAAGAAGGGCCCACGCGCACTCGGTCGCTGCAGCCGCCAGCCATTGCACGCCCTCTGAGCGAGCTACCGCCTGAAGCGCCCAGCCTGCTGCTTCGGAGCACATGACGAAACCCGCATGCGCCGCAGCAGACACGGCACGCACAATGGCCACTGCCATTGCGATGGACGCGGACTTACCAGCCGAAAAGGCGTCATCGCGGCCCTCGGGACTGCGCAGCTCGATGGCCTCGTCGCTCGTCGTCGTCTGTGTCTCTTCAGGGTCGTCATCGGGGACGGTTGCGATCGCCGGCTCCTCGTCCACAGCATGATCGATAGCACTCGGTCCCACCGCTGTCACCGCCAGTGCAGACACCTCCTTGGCCTCCTTGGCCGCCTTTTCGGCGTTGTTTTCGGCGTTGTTTTCGGCGTTGTCTTCGGCGTTGTCTTCGGCGCTGTCTTCGGCGTTGTTTTCGGCGTTGTCTTCGGCGTTGTCTTCGGCGCTGTCTTCGGCCTTGTCTTCGGCGTTGTCTTCGGCGGTGTCTTCGGCGTTGTCTTCAGCGTTGTCTTCAGCGTTGTCTTCGGCGTTGTCTTCGGCGTTGTCTTCAGCGTTGTCTTCGGCGGCCTTGTCTTCCGCCGCCTCTTCGGCCTTGTCTTGCGCAGCAGCCGCGGGTGCTGCCTCCGCGATGCTCTCAATCTCGACGGCCGCCACCGGCGCAATGAAATCTGCCGCTTCTTCAGTGATCTGCGCCATGACCATACCCACGGGCTCGCTTACGCCAGTCTCGAGGTTGCACTGTGGCAACATCCAGTAGCCTCCCCCACCGAGAGCAACTAGCATCGCAGCCACCAGCACCAGCCAAGGTGACGATGCCACCGTGGCTCCCTTGCTCGAGGAATGGACGCGCGAGCGTTGCTTCGGTGATTCTCTCTGGAGGGTGCGAGCCTCATCGGCGCAGGGCACCTCAGCCGACGGCGCGGCGGGCAGCCAATGGTTGTCCATCACCTGAGGAGGCGACGGCGACGCGTCCTCCACTGGTGCACTGGCAAAGGAGTACTCCGGCAGCTCGAAAGCTGGCGTGGCTGGTGTTGACGGAGGCTGCGTGAATGTGCTTGGGCAGGTTGTCGCTCTCAGATTGGCCTCTTGCATACTGAGCGGCACGTTGGGATTGACGAAGCGAGGCTTGAGAGGGGGCGAAGCAGCCTTCTTGGTCGCCGCTGACAGCCAAAGCGCCTCGTAGTCGGCCTTTTTCGTGGTGCCGGCCGGAAGCGGAACACCGAGGCGTGCTAGCGCCTTCTTGTAGTCCGCGATCGTCTTGGGTTGCGCTTGCATCTCACGCAAAATTTGTGAGTGGGCGCAAAAAGAACGAGGATCTCCACGCGGCCAATCGGGCGCTTGGATTTCCGTTTTTGTGACATCGCGCCGTGACGAGCGGAAACACCCAGACAGGGATCGGCGTGCGGCATCCTGGGAATACAGTCTCTTCTTCCACTCTCTCTTGGATGTGGGGTCGTGCTTGCTGCAGCTCGTCCCGTTCACTAAGCACGCGGAACCTCCGCCGATCTTCACTTATCATGAGCTATACTCCTCACCGAACGCGCCAAGCCCGAGGACCTGACAGCATAGTATGGTGCACTAAGGCCACAGCGTCCCTGCTCTGACGCTACACGTATGTGGTGATTCATGTATTCAGATCCCCGTCCTCCCAATCGTCACTGAGATCCCCGTCCATAGCTGCGAGCGCGGCGATCTGGGCGTTCTGGTAAGGGCAGAGGGCCGCGGGATTGCGACTGAGGCCCGGCGAGGCGAACGGTCCGACGCCCAGCCGTTGCATCTGGGCGAGCATCTCCGGAGGTATGCTGCTTCGGTGTGTGCCACGCCAGATTTGATCGTGCACGCGCTTGGCCAGAGACGCCTTCGCAGCCGTCGCCTCGCTCCGAATCTCCACTTCGACTTCCTTGTGGGAGCGCACCGCCTGCGCCTGCTGGTGCCGAGCCTTTGCCAGCTGCTCCTTGGCACTGCGGCAGTCTTCTGGTAGCGCTCTCAGCTCGGAAGCGCACTGCCGAGCGTGCTTCGTGTAAGCAGCGTTAGCTCGGTCGATGGCCGACATCATCTGCTCGTGCTTGTAGCGCTGTGAGCAGGCCTTCCGACTCTTGCCGCGAAGCATGTCCCGCACCTTACGCCTGGCATCTAATTTCTGCTGGTCCGTCATCTGGCGAATGGCCTCTCCATGCATGCGTCTCTCCTGGTGAGCAGCGGAGCGTTGTCGACGCGTCTCGGCGGCATATCGCGGACATTCCGGCGAGGCCGTCGGACATTCCGGCGAGGTCGGATCCATCGCGACGGCGGCGATACATGTAGATGGATGGACGTCCATGGGAATCGCGATGAAAAGTCCTTTTGGGGGTTGAGTGCACAAAATTTGCGGCGTAAGGGCTCATACCCCCTCATTGCTGGGCGCCTCCCCTGGGCGCCCTTAGCCGTCCCGTTTTTCAGTTCAGCTTGTGTGGGGTAACCGCGAGGTCCCGCAGTGGTCCCGCGCGACTTCGGGACCGCGAAGCTCATCAACCGGGGTCGTCATCCCTCCAAGGAATCAAGCTCGCCCCAGCAACGCCAAGTCCCCCAACTTCACCACAGTACTCGCCTACTGACTGATGAGTGAATGCATGCAGCGCTCGTTGCGCTCGTTGCGGGGTCACGGGGAACAAGCAAGCCGAATGACCGACGATCTGCCTAAAGAGTTCTGGGCTGTCCTCGGTCTGCACTGGCCCGATCTCACGCCCAAGCCACTTCAGCTTGAAGGCTGCGCTGCGCTCCTCCGCGGCGAGGACTGCCTCGCGGTGCTGCCAACGGGCTTCGGCAAGAGCTTCATCTACCAATCGGCGGCCGTCTGCTCGCGCGGAGTCACGGTCGTCGTGACGCCGCTGCTCGCGCTCGCAGAGGACCAGGTACGCAGCCTTGATGATCGCGGCATCGCCGCGGCGCTGCTCACCTCGAGCATGCGTGCCGAGCGCAAGCAGCAACTCCTAGACGATCTGAAGGCCGAGGATGGAGAGCCGGAGACGAGGCTCCTGTACCTGACGCCTGAGGGTTTGCAGGCGCCGGCGACCGCGGCAGTGCTGCGCAGACTGCACGTACGCGGGCGGCTCGCCGCCATAGTGGTGGACGAGGCGCACTGTGTAAGCCAGTGGGGTCACTCGTTCCGCCCAGAATACCTGCGCGTCGGCGAGCTGCGCAAGGCGCTGCCGCCGCCTGTACCGCCGCTCGTGGCCCTGACGGCCACGGCAACTCCAAGGGTACGCGACGATCTCATTCGGCAGCTTGGGATGCGCTCTCCCAAGGTGCTGAGCGCCTCGGCCGACCGGCCCAACCTCTTCTGGGAGGTGGCGGTGAGTGTCCCCCGCCGCACCCATGCCCGACACGTTCAACGTGGGCCCTCGGCAGCGGCCGCGGCCGCGGCCGGTGCAGCAGCCGACGGCTCCATGGAGGAGAAGGAGGAGGAGGAGGAGGAG
>JWZX01002701.1:0-25435 GCA_001275005.1 Chrysochromulina tobinii | reverse complement strand
CTCGCTTCGCTCTGCTCGCTCCCACGATTTCGCTCTCCTCGCTTCACGAACTCGGGCACCGCTCATGGGAGGTCAGCATCATCCAAAAAGGGGTCCAGCGCAGCCGCAACTGTCTGGACTCGCAGCGCGTCGACCTCAGAGCCCGTCCGAGAGGCGGCGTGCCGCGGCATCGCGAAGAGGCGAGTGCGCGGCGACAAAAGATGCAAAAAACACAAAGAGACGAGGACCCCTCCCCCCCCCTCCCCCCTCCCGGCCAATGCCAAAAATTTCGACTGTATTCTGCCACTCGTACATGGTCCATTGATTCAGGTTTCGTCAAAATCACTTCACGTTGAAATTTGTGAGCCGTCGATGTGCGTCATTCGGAGCTAAGTTTCGTCTCACGTTTTGCGGGGGTCTTAAGCCAGAAACCGAACACTTCACATGTTGGTCGCCTTGCGTACTGCGTGCCGCTCTGCTGCGCCTGGCCTCCGGTCAAGCTCGCCTCAGCTGCTCGCCGCGCGCTTCTACCACGAGCGCATCGTCGACCACTACGAGAGCCCACGCAACGTCGGCTCTCTGGACAAGACCGACCCACGGGTGGGCACTGGACTGGTGGGCGCGCCTGCGTGCGGTGATGTGATGAAGCTGCAGATGCGCGTTGGTCCAGATGGGGTGATCGAGGAGGCGGTCTTCAAGGTGTGCACCGTGCGCCTCTGCAGAAGGCGCCGCGCTGCTTCTGTGCCGATATTCTGCCTTACCGCAGCAGAGCCTCTGTATTGTTCTGGACACTGCGCCCTCCGCCGCCCGCCGCCCGCCGCCGCCTGTCTGCCACTCTTACATGCACTTTCGCGCGGCTGGTTCGCGCGTCTCAGACCTTCGGGTGCGGCTCCGCCATCGCGAGCTCGTCATATACCACTGAATGGCTTAAGGGCAAGTCGCTCGACGAGGCCGGCACTATCAAGAACTCGGACATTGCCAAGCACCTGAAGCTTCCACCCGTTAAGCTCCACTGCTCCATGTGCGAGCTCTGCCCTTTTCGCCCGCCACCTGCGCGCTGCCCACGCCCGCTGAGCCCAACCGCGCACCTCTTTGCAGGCTCGCGGAGGATGCCGTCAAGGCCGCCATCAAAGACTACCAACAGAAGAGGCGCGAGCTCGGCGGCGAGGCAGCGACCGCATGAGAGCAATCGTGTGGGCGCGTGCGGTGCCGAGCTGAGCCCTGCTGCGTGGCCGAACTGCGGCTCCCCGTTGCCCTCGCAGCACTGAGTTTCTGCGGGCGAGCTCCCTCCATGCTAGTTTGTGTACACAGTCCAGTTGCGTCGGTGGGAGCAGGGAGCAGGGACACTCTCGTCGTCTGTTCGTACTTCGATGCTTTTTAGGTTTTTTCGCACATAAAAGCTTTTAGGTCGATTTCTCGCCACACGCCAGAGCGAACGCGACGCGTCGACGCCCGCGACGCCACCGCCATGGGGCATGGCCCGACCGCGGGGTCGCGGACCCCGCCGCCCGCGCGCGCGGGCCCGGATCGGTGCGCCGCGCGGGGCGCAGGCCGTCCTTAGTTATCCTTCTTACCATTCCCATTCGGGGACGACGTATGACGGCTGAAGGGGCGACAGGTATGCAAATACGATCAGTGTGTTACATATCGCTTCCGTCCAGCTCGAGGGCAGTTTGGTATTGCGGGCGGTAGCCGAAGGGACGCTAAAGCCGCACTCGTAGAGCTCCGGCATCTAGGGTCGTGCCACCATACCCCGGTGCCAATCGCAAACGTATTCTCCATGCTAGCACGAACATAGTGCACGACGACGCGGTAAGCCTCGTACGGGCGTGCAGCCCCATACGACGGCGGTGCCAGCCCCTCAAAGTCATTCGCAAGCCGTCGAGGATCACGCGCGTTGAAAGAGAAGCGAGCTATCGACCTACGCATGGCACAAGTGGCGAGGATTCGCTCTTGGCGGCGAGATACGCCTGCGCCTGCGCCTGCCGCTGCTTCAAGTACTCGGTGCGCACGTGCTCCTCCACGTAGAACTCGTCGGCAGTGATCCCGAGCTGCTTGGAGCCCGCTGCGCGCTGCGAGGCCGAGAGAGAGAGCTTGGAGCTGGCAGGGGCCCACGTGTGCAAGCGCAGGAACATTTGGACCACGGTGATGCACGTGGTGCAAAAGATGACTAAGGAAAGGACCGAGGATGTCCAGGACGCGATGTGCCCTTGGCCGTCGCTAGCCGACTGCTTCATCCAGACGACGCTCACGGATGCGATCACGACGCTAAGCATGGCGCCCGCGACGCAGACGGTGCACTGTAAGAACTTGGCGTTGAGCTCTGCTATTAACTTGTCGTGCTGGTAACCCTGCTCCGCGGTCGCCTGCACAGCGAGGCGCTGACCGAAGATGATGCCGGCAGAGGCGACTGCCGTGACCTGGAGGGAGAGCGCGAGGGCGAGTGAGGCGGCGATGTAGAAGACCCTCTCGGCTATGCGCTGATCCTCGTTGATGGACGTGTCCGAACTGTCCGGGTTTAAAACGTCAAGATCCACGATAGCCGTGAACGAGAAGCCGGCGATGAGCGTCGAGGGTGTCAACGCACTATCGAAGCGGGTGATGATGTTCTCGAGCTCCATCCGGCGCAGCTCCTGCAGCTCATTGCGCAGGCATGCATCCAATACCTGCTTGTCAGCGGCGAGCATATCCGCAAAATCTCCGAGGAAGGATGGAGCCGGCGACGAGCAGCAGCAGATCCTCCACGCTGCGTTCCTTCGCCATTCCTGACCCTTTTTAGGAAGAGTGTCGGTGCGCAATGCTGCGGACAGGCAAACAGGTCTGGGAGGCGACGGCGAAGCGGCGTGCCATCGACCTGCGACGGGAGGAGCTCGAGTTCCACATCCAGCGGTTCAGCGTCTTGATCACGCAATGTTCTGTGCTCGTTGGCTTCTCCTTTGAGAGCATCGTGCACATGGAGATCGAGGAAGACGACAACGCATTCATCGTGGGCGTTTTCCACGGCGGGCTCTCGCTGAGCATGATCTTCTCGCTGTACGTTGTTGTCACCGGTTCGGTGCTCCTCGTCTTTGGTTATCAGCTCGCTATCCTTGGCGCCGAAGGCGACAGCCTCGAACTGGCGGTCTCGCAGATGCGTGCGCGGCGCTGGCCGCTCTTTGCCGTCGGCTTCGCGTCGCTCTGCTCACTCATAGCTGCCGGCATCGCGCTCTCTTGGCTCAAGATGGGCAACTTCGTCGCCGGCTGGGTGACCGTCTCCTTCGCGCTGCTCGGCGCCTTCATCTCGCAGTCGGTAGTGCGTATATACTGCACTATGGGCCGCCAGAGGCTCGTGACGGGCGCAACGCAGTTCATCACGCCAGAGTGCGCACACCGCCACCCATGCACGCGTGGCGTTCACGCCGCTGAGCCATCGTCAGGACAGCCCCGCCCTGACCGCAGCACGATGCGCGCGCCGCCACCCTCCGTGCGCGCAGGGGCTACTTCGATCTGGCGACGCTCAATCCGCGCGTGGGGACGCCGGACGTGCTCTCGAATATGGAAAAGGAAATCCTATAGTACGTGCGGTCGCAGCCGCCTTCCGAAGTCTGTAGTGCAGGGCGATGGGTTCTGGCAGTTTGTCCACTCCATGTCCTCATTTGAGCGCGACGTCAGCCGAGCCGCGAGCGCGTTCCACACTATCTTACGAGTGAACAATAGAAGAGCGAAGTCCCAAGTCGTTGGACACGCGGTACGCCCGGCCCAGCACGCACGCGCTCCATTGGCTCCGAGGGCTCCGAGCGGCGTACTACGTATCTCAGTCCGGAGCGACGAGCGAGCGCGGCTCCACGAGCAGGGGACCGACGAGCACACTTTCCTCCCGAGAGGACACGACAGAGCTCAAAGAGGTGCGTCGGCCCGGCCGTGGAAAGTCACTGCCATTCGTACGTTCGTGTTATAGAGTATCCACACGCCGGCCTGTCCCGCATGTGTATAGTGTAGAGACTTTGGCGCATAAGATATAAAGTTGTTGCTGATCCTGAGAATGGAGGTTTCAATGTGCCACCCCGAGACTGGATGACTGGTGACCACTCTGACTCCGCGCAAGTCGTGGGCAGCAGGAAGGGAGGTCCGCGCACTGGGTTACCTGTGGCCTTTCCTAGCTCTCGAGCGGATCGGCGTTCGGTACCTTCAAATGTGGCACTCTTCGGTGAGCACTGCCATGGGTGCAATCGAGACCTTGTTGGTCGTCACACGCGTCCGCCATCGGGAGCCACCTGGTGTCTGACCCCTGATGCCCATGAAGGCGAGGTCAGCGAGCTCCTCCTTCTCAGCTAACTTCGGATCCGATGCCTTCACCCAATTATTGTTGAGCTCCATCTTCTGAACGTAGGCATCGAGACCCCGCGATGCCTCCTCGTCGAGCTTGGCCTTCATTTCACTGATCGTAGGAATCGCTGCAGTGTTGGCTTTCGTGCCGGCTCCCTTCTTCGAGGGCTTCACATTCGCTGAGGGCTTTGCATTCATCGCATTCGAGGGCTTCGCATTCTCCTTGTCTCGTTTGACAGGCGCCTTGGATGCCTTGGGCGGTGCCTTTGACCTTGTCGTCGGCATTGACCTTGTCGGCCGGCCGTCGTTCACTTTTGAATCGCTTTGAAGAGCTGAATCATCTGTGAAGTGATGGGTAACGTTATCCATGAAGAACCGCCCCTCGCCAGTGGGAAGTTCTAGCCGCCCGATGACGCTAGGCTAGTGGCTAGTTGATGGGTCGCCCGCGCCAGAGCGGGCAGAAGTGCGGCCGCAGCGCGCCTCGTCGTAGGGGGTACTAAGGGGGTACGGTCCGGTGAGACAAACACGACAAACTTTTCTATCAATTCGCAAATCATCATGCAGAATGCAAATCCAAGCAAAAGTAATGAACCGTGCTCTCGCGGCGCAAGAACTCGGCCATCTCGACGCAGCCGCCCCGCTGCGCCACGCCGAAGAGCGCCTCTATCTGGGCAGGGTCCGAGGGCTGCCCGAATCGCCTATTGAGCATCTGAAGCTGCTGCGCAAAAAGAGGCAGCGCGAGGCGCGTGTCGTAGCCCGCGAGGGAGGCAAGCACGTCGGAGAGCACGCGCCGCACCTCCGCCTCGCGCGCGGCGCGCGGCAGATGGTCTGCTGAAGCCGAAGCCGGCAGATGGTCGCCACTGCTGCCGGCAGCACCGCCACCGCCTCGCTCGCCGGAGCCTGGCCGACTGCTCGATTTCGGCGAGGAGCCCTTCTTGCCCTTCTTCTTACTCCTCTTCTTGCCGCCCGCATCCGCTGTCGGTGCGCCGTCGGCCTCCTTGCCCTTGGCGACGCGCGGCTTGCCTCGGATGCGGTCGCGGATGGCGTTGCCCACGACCGACAGCACAGCTGTGGCAAGCTCCACGTCATCCGAATGTCGCTGAACGGGGATCGTCGGCGCGAGCTGGCGAGCAATCTGGTGCGCGTCGCTGTACGTGTCGGCTCCACCGAGCGGAGCGGCCGGCCGGTCGTCACTCGTGCGAGCCTCACGCCGCTTGCCCTTGTCCTTTTCCGCGCCGGCACGCCGCTGCTCGATCTCCTTGGCCTGCAAGGCGATGAATTGGCGATAGGCGGGGTCACGCGAGGCGTCGCCGCCTGAACTGCCACCTCCTCCCATCGAGTCCATGCCCACTCGGTGGGCGGAAGGCGCCGGCAGTGGCTGACGCTGCTGCGGCTGCTGGTAGGGGAAGCCGCCATGATGCGAGGACAGCCCCGGCGCGATGGCGCCGTAGCCAACGGGAGATGCGGGGAGATGCGAACCAACGAGCGGCGGCGGCTGCGTGAGTGTCGCCATTAGTTCGGCCTGCTGCTGATTCAAATAGGACAATTGGGCGAGCAGCTGCTGGTGCAGAGGCGAGCTGTGGAAGCCGATGATGGTGGCGGCCGAATGGGCGAGTTGCTGCGACACGAGCTGCTGCTGCTGCTGGATGAGGCTCAGCTGATGGACGATCGCCTGCTGCTGCTGCTGCTGCTGCTGCTGCTGCTGCTGCTGCTGCTGCTGCTGCTGCTCGTACCAGGACGCCGCCGCCGCCGCCGACGCCGCCGCCGACGCGTGGCCGTCTGGTGACAAGTGCTGCGACGTTGGCGTGTAATGCGACGCGTACCCATTCGCCGAGCGATGCGAGGCAAGCGGAGGCGAGCGGGAAGGAAGGCTGATCGGTGGCTGGCCTGGTACCACCGAGAGCTGCGGCGGCTGCGGCGGCTGTGGCGGCGCTGGTGCCTGCGATGGCGCCGCCGAAGCGGAGCGAGTCTGCCGTCGCGATTTCTTCTGCTGCTTCTTCTGCTCCATGAGGACGAATTCGTTAAAGTCGACCTCGGCAGTGCCCGTGAGGTCGTACGACTCGAACATGACGCGTAGCTGCGACGCCGAGAAATGACCTTGCCACTGCTTGAGAAAGGACCCGAGCGTGATCCGGCCGCTTTGGTTGGGGTCGTACCGCCCGAAGAGAGATGCATACCCTTCGAGCTCCTTGCGAGGCAGGTTCTTGAGCGCGTCGGCCACGTGGCGACTCTTCACCTGCCCGATGAGCATCGACAGATAGCTCCCTGACGCGTCGGCAACCCCCTCGGCGCTCACCTGGCCCTCGGCGCTCACCTCGTCGCCGCTCGCGCCGGCCGGTCCCGTACCGCCTGTACTACCGGCCGGACCCGTGCCAGCAACACCGCCATACTTGTGCTGGTAGTACAGGTGGCGAAATCGCTCGTCGCTGGGGTGCTGGCGCGAGGCAACGGACGTGGCCGGCTCATGGAAGTAGGTAAGACCCTCGGGATCGCGGCATAGACTCCAGCCCTCGGGCAGCGGTGCGGCGGCGCCCGCCTCCGCAATCCATAGAAATTGTCCATCCTCGGGGAAGGCCATGCCCAGGTAGTGTCCATACTCGAGGATGGCGGCGGGCACCTCCTCAAAGCCCGCGGGAGTCTGCAGCAGCGGGTGCGCTGTCGCCGGCCTGCATGCTGGGTGCCACAATGTCCAGTTGCGCGCCACCTGCTCGTGCAGCAGCTTAAGCTTTTCGAGCCGCCGGGCACGCGAGCGCGCCAGCTTCTCCGCGTCAAACTCCTGTTGCGACTTGGCTGCCGCGGAATCCTCTTGCGAGAAGGCCACCCCGCTGCTTGCGGCATACTCGAGTGCCCTGGCGAGCTCCTCGGCGGATGGCGGTGCGCGAAAGACGCACGCCGCATCGGCTACGAATGGACCACCTGCGCCTGAGAGATATTCGACAGCGTACCGCTCCGCCACGAAGGCAACGCCGTCCTTGGCAGCGTCGGAGCCATCGGCAGCGGTCGCGGCCGCGAAAATGGACGCGGCGGCGCATAGGACGCGCACGGCCCGCACATGTCCAGCCCGCGTCACGTACCACGCCGCATCGCCGGGCACGAAGCCGTTCGCCGCGTTGGCATAGGCAGAGCCAGGCGCGTGCGCGAGCATCTGAGCCGAAGGACTGCCTTTGGTCAGGGAAGAAGAAGGGTCCTGCTTGCGGGACGAGAAGAGAGAGAAGCGCGGCGTGCTCTGCCCATTACGGGGCGTGCACTGCCCGCCCCGCGGCGTGCCGCGCTGGCTACCGAACCCTCGACTGAAAGTCCCCACTCCAGCGAGAGACAGGCCAAGGAATGGTTTGCTCCGACGCGCTTCCGCTTCCGCCGCCATCTTTTGCGCCGCCGCCGCCGCTGCTGCCGTCGTCGCCTCTTCGGCCTCCTTTTTCTTCGCCGCCGCAAGCGCGGCCCGTTGGTCGCGCGCCTCCTGCCTCGCAAGCAAGCCGCGCCCTGCGGCTGCTATGCGTGTCGCGGCCGCGTCGATAGCTGCCTGCCGCCGATGGTCGAGCAGCGGCAACACCCCCACCTTGAGGCAAAGGCGCGTGTTGCCTACTGCCCATGCGTCCGCATTCAAGCGAGCGGCCAGCATGAGTGCTGAGCACGCCTGCTTCTCGGCCCGCACTGCCACCTCCTCCGCACCCGCCGCCTCCACCGAGCCCGCGCCGCCGTCACCACCAATCGGTTGAACACGTAGGGCAGCGGCGCGCGCCTTCCTGGCGGCGATCGCCTCTGTCGGCGCAAGGCAGCCATACGTGTTGATCACGTGGCCGAACAGCAAGCGCTCGGGAAAGCCAGCCTTCATGATCAGGCATGCGTCCACGATGCAATTACACTTGATCTGGGCGCGCACCTTGGCGTCATCGAAGATCCTGGGCTGCAGCTTCGCGTTGGGCTTGATGCACCGAATGAAGTGGATCTCGGACGCTTTGAGGTGTGCGTTCAGCTCGCCCAGCTGATGCGCAAACTTGGCCACAATGCCCGAGAAGCGCGCGCCACGCTTGCAGCTCATCGTCGCCTGCTCGGCAGGCGTCGGCGCGAAGGCCACGCGTAGCAGCTCAGTGCGCGATGTGCGCAGCAGCACGAGCAGATCCTCGGGACACCGGTCCCTGTTCTTCTCGAGGAAGCCATCGGTGTCGTACGTGACCTCGGCCGCATAGTGGGCGAGAGTGAAGGCGAGGTGGGCAGACCCCTTGGGGTTGGGGCGGAAGGCCGCGTGGCCCTTGCCGTACTTGGTCAGGTTGATGTGCAGGCCCGCATCCGAGCCCTTGGGGACCGTGCACTGCTCTTCGATGAGCGCGAAGACACCCTGCGGACACTCGACGGCGCTACGGCACGCACGGTCGTCCAGCCCCTCGAAGTCGAGCTTCGCGAGCGAGAGGCCTTCTCTTACGCTCTCCGCCTGCGCAGCCACAATCATGACGTGCGTGAAGAGACCCTGGAGAGTTTCGTTGGCGTGGTTGATGCACAGCTGCTCGAGCGAGTTGCGCTCGAAGACTTCAAAGCCGAAAATGTCGAGGATGCCCACGCACAGTGGCGCGGGAGACTTGGAGTCTTGGCCGAGCGCGGCCGCGGCTGTGGCCTCGGACGCCAGCGGATTGTGGGATGCGAGCGCCGCGGATAGCTGGGTCTGGAGCCACTCGAAGAGCTTGGCGTAGGTGGCTTTAGCCAGCCCAGCACACAGCTCGCGACATGCAGCTGGAGGGTTGGGCTTCTCGATCCAATCATCGAGCACCTTGATCTGCTTGATCGTGAGGGCACGATGCAGCGCGGCGGGTTCGCAGCCGAGAAGCACCGCAGACGTCTGGAGCGCAGGCAGCGTCGCCGCCGTCACCGCCGTCAGTGTGCCCTCGTCGCCGATTTGAGTAAATTCAATCGCGCCGAGATGCACGCAGCCGGCGGTCGCGCGCCAGAGCTCGCGCGCCTCCGGCGGCGGTACATCCGCTGCGTCGAGCGCGCGCAGCAGAGCCTCGAACTTTGAGGAGTCGTTGCGCTGAACCTTCGTCTGACAGGTTGCCGCCGGCAGGAAGCGCGACATGGGCAACGGCTCGAGCTGCAGCTCGGCGAGGAGGTCGAAGCCCACGAGATACTCGAGCGGGCTGCCCGCCTTGGCACGCCCGGAACGGGCAGGCGGCTGAGGCTTCACCGGCGTCGCGGCCACAGCATTCTCCTTGCAAGCGGCGTTATTGGCAGGCGGCGGCAACTTTCTCTTTGCCAGCGCATCTGCACCGAGGCTCCCGTCTGGCGACTCTCCCCACTGCGCGTCGACTGCCGCCATCGCGCTGCTCAAAAAGGCGCGCTGCACCGTGCGCGGCGTCAGCGGCGTCTTCGGTGAACCGTCCTCTCCATCTAGGTCGACGGCGGCGGCTGCGCGCGCCCTCGCCTGCGCGTGGCCTCCGGCGAGGAGCTCGTAGAAGACGTGGAAGCTGCGCTCGTTGGCGCCTAGCCGAACCACGCGCGTCGTCTCCAACAGGTACGTCTTCACGGCGACGTCGACGAGCGCGCCGTGCTCGGTGAAGTGCAGCAGCACAAACTTGCCGAAGCGCGACGAGTCGGGGTTGTGCACGGTCGAAGCGTTGCCGTACGACTCGAGGATGGGCACGGTCTCGACGAGGAGCTGCTCGATGCCACGCCCGCTGCTGGCCCGCTGGCGACCGCGAGGACCAGTGCGTGCTACCGCTGCCGATATGAATTGCATGACGCGCTTGAACGTCTCGGTCTTGCCGGCGCCACTCTCACCCGAGATTATCACAGACTGGCTGCGGCCCTGCAGCATTCCTCGATGGACGCCGGCAGCCGTGCGGAAGACGTGTGGCGGCATATCAGGCTGCGAGCAGAGGTGTCGCTCGAGCGTCTCCTCCGAGTAGAGCTCGAGCAGCTGCTCGCACGGATTGACCGCCAGAAGCACGGCACTCATGCCCGTGTAGATGTCGCCGGCGAGCAGCCGCTGTTTGAGCACGTGGCTCAACGACGCCTCGGTCGGGTCTTCGAGCGTCGTCAGTTCGGACACCGACGCCATGGCGGCCGTGTGCCGCTCCCCACCAAGCAACGCTGAGGTCGCTGAGGAAAGTGGACGGCCGGTGGCGCGATGCTCCCGCCGGCCTAGGAGAGCCTTTTCGACGTCCTGCCTTCTTCGATTTGGTGTGTTTTCATTGCGAAAAGGTAAGCTCATTAATGAGGAGGACCGGATCGCGCGAACGCAATGGCCACTACCACACGAAATGCGTCCACGCTGCTTTCTTTCAGCGAGCGCCGGTTTTACGAATGTGCCCATGGCACATTGGAACTCGCTACATGTATTTGGGCGTCGTCCCACGGTGTGAACGGACCGGGCTCGAGACCCGGAATCACACGAAATTTCGTCGATCACGATTCATGTACAAGAAGGATGATACATGTAAGACTACTACACGATGACACCTGAACCGACACGCATGTTCAGCACAGTTTGACACAATGACACTGAAGATCCAAGAATACAGGCTCAAATACACAACGTCACAGCTTCTCCTCTTCTCGAACACGAAACCGAATATAAATATCACCGTAACGCAACACCGAATCCGCCTCCCTGGCGCCTGGGACATGCCCTGCACGATCGAGATCGATCAAACTTTGGTTGTTCATGCACAAGCACCAGATGGCGCGGTTGCGGGCGTGGTTGAAGGATATTTATTTGGTTGATGCAGCCCGTGCATAGCAATGGGCCTTGTTCTTTGCCTTCTTGACGATCGCTCCGCGTCCGTGCCTATCGACGCCAACGTCCATGGCCGTCGGGCCCGAGCGTGCCCCGGACTTTCGCCCCTGTCGCGCTTTCACCGATGGCCGCGCGTTCATGACGCTCTGCACATCCTTCTCGTAGAAGAGTGATGAAAGGGTGAACACAGACCCTTGCGTGATGGGGTAGGAAGCCTCGACGGCCTTGAGGAACTCTGCGTGCTGCGCCTCCGGAATGGCCTTCACAGAACCGACGGTGACCCAACGCTGAGAGTTTGCCCACGGTCGTCCACGAGGCAGCATCGAATGTAGCGCCTCTTGCAGCTGCGAAAGCGCTGGCGCACACTCGACGAGCACTTGCAGCGATCCGTGCTTGCTTATCCCCCAGCTCAGGAACCTGCCGTGTATGGGCTCTGTAGGCACGAGCCCACTGACTGCTATGTGCACTGCATCGTCTTCGTACGTGTGCAGCGATCCTAGCAGCGTCAGGTGAGCATACGTCTTAGCAACGAATGCCGAACCGGATGCAATATTGGCCGCGGCCTCAGCGAGGGCAGTGGCGTTGGCATCGTCAAGCTTGATCGAAACATATGGCATCTGCGAAAGAGTAAGCGTCCATGGTCATGAGTCGTGAATTACTGGGAATGCCATTCCCTTGACGATGCGATGCGTTGCCGGCATCCGCCCTGGTCCAATCCCCGCCGTTGCAGCACCACGTTGACATTGGGCATGGGTAAGAGCGCATACCTTCTCCAGCGAGTAAGGACGAGAGGAAGACAAAGGCGAACACTCGAGAAAGGCGAACACTCGAGTGCTTGGGAGTGGAAGAGCTCGCTTTCTAATCGGCGAGAGTCAAGTCAAGTCAAGTCTCCCCTCATTCGATTGGCTTCCTTACGGCCTGGTTGTCTGTTGTTTACTTAGGGGACTTTCAATTGAAGACAGGACTTGACTTGACTTGACTTGATTTGACTTGACTTGAAGTCAAGTCAAGATTCGCACGTCTGTGTCACGTAGGTTCATGGACGTGTACATCATGGCACATGTACTCAGGCGGTACATGTAAAACGTGAGCCGTAAAAAGTTCGTTATGTTTGAAAAAACAGGCTGCTGTGAACACCCAACGGACAATTTGTTCGATTTGGTTTGATACGACAAGGGCCAGCATGCGGTCGTCCAGCCCGCGATCAGGGTCACCGCGGCCGGGCCAGAACGCCCCGCAACGCAGCGGATCGCCACGGCCGGGGGGTGCAACCAACCGGCCACCGTCTCCTCGAGGCGGCGGCGGCAAGCCGCCGCCGCCAGTGTCAACCACAGCCGCTGGCTCCAATCCATCACTCAATGGAAGGAGGACATCGCCACGTCCGCCGACAGTGCCCGATGTGGTGCCGCCGCCCGCCGCCGCGCCAGCCGCGACCACCAGCGGTCCGCCAAATGGCGTGCCCAAGCTCGGCAACCTGCCGAAGGGCTCCGCCGACGACATGCCAACTACAGTGGCTAGCGCGACGACAGCGCAGACGCGGCCAGTACTCAATGGGCGGCCGGGCGCGACGGGGAATGCATTGCGCAGCGACGCACCAGCCACCAAGCAGTCGGCAATGCCGAGTGACATCCTCGCCGTGCTCAAGCAGGTGGCACGGCAGGAGCCGGCGGCGGCATTGCGCGAGCTGCAGCGGCTGCACGGGCAGCTGACGGGCGCAGCGGGGAGCAAGGCACTCGCTTCGCTCGAGCTGAGCATCACGCAGCCGGGGGGGGGCGCTGGCGTCAACGCGCTCGACGGCGCGGGCGGTGGCGGACCCGGCGCGGACGGCATGTACACCTCCATCCCGGCGCCGGGCGGCGCGACGGCGGGCACGCAGAGCGCGATCACGGCGCAGCAACGAGAGCTCAATCAGCTGACGATCCAGCGGCAGCGAATTCAGAACCAGCAGCGCGAGATGCGAACCGAGCTCCATCAGGTCACGGCGGAGCTCGAGAAGCGCAAGAGCGAGCTGAACCGAGTGACCGAGCAGCTCAAGGCGCGGCAAAAGATGGTCAAAGCGACGGGCGGGGGAGCGGGCGCTGGTAGCCCTCGTCCACCCTCGCCGCCGCGCGGCTCGCCGGGCGCCGGGCGCGACGACGCGGACGCCGAGGATAGCAACAGCAGCGACGGCGCGAAAGCCAGCACCGACTTGCCTGTGGCTCGGCTGCCAGTGGGTGAACACGGCGTCAAGCAGCTTGGCATGCCGGCGGCCGCGAAAAAGGAGGGTGGAAGCGGCGACACGAGTGAAAAGAAGGAGGACGTGGAGAGCCTCAAGGAGGAGCTCGAGGACGTGCGCGGCGACCTGCAGCTGACCATCTCGGACCTCCGCGTCATTCTCGAGGCGACGCCTGCATTCGTGTGCGCTGTCGACCCTCACGGTCACGTCTCGGGATGGAACACTGCCGCGATCGAGATCACCGGCTTGCGGCGCGACTCGGTGCTCCAGCGCCACTTTGTAGAGTACTTTGTGCCGCAGCCGCAGCAGCAGGCGGTCGCCGACCAGATGGAGAGCTCCTTCTCGCTGCCCGCGGACGATCCGCTTGCTAATGAGCCGGGCGAGCCGTTCGACCTGACGCTCTGGAGGGGAAAGCCGCCGCACGGCACGCTCGATAGCACCAAGACGATCACGCTGCGCGTGCGCGCGTACGCGCGCCGGCTAGGAAGTGGTCAGCCTGTCGGGCTGCTGCTCATCCAGGACGACGCCGCCGCGAACGAGAAGCTGCGCGTCGAGACGGTGGCTGAGGGCGAGCTGGTCGAGCTGAATCGGGTCCTAGCTTTGCGAGAGCAGGAGCTCGACGAGCACGAGATCGAGCTCGCGGCGCTGCGCGAGGAGCTCGAGTCGTTCTATCGCGAGGCGGCCGAGCGCTCGGGACGGCCATTGCAGCCAGGCGCCAAGCTAGTGATCAAGCCGACGTCTATCCTCATGAAAGATAAGGGCAGCAGTGGGCAGCGTATCGCCTGGGGCGCGCCGAATAAGGTGGGACACTTCACCAAGGGCAGCTCACCGCGCGAGTTTGGCAACAAGGCGCGGCACGATATGTTGCGCGAGCAAGCGATGGGCACCACGCCCGGGAAGTGAGCCCTGCGGAGCCCTCAGGGAGGGCGCGCACAAAGCGCTCACCTTCCTTTGCGGGCGGACGATGGCATGTGTCGTATCGGTGCCGTGTTGTACATGCAGTACATGCAGTACCTGAGTGCGCGTCGTCGGTCCGCGCACGCGCGAGGCCTTCCGAACGCGTTCTCTGTGTCCGAGTTCGTTGTGTCGCGCGCGTGTGGCGTGTCATCGTCGCGAGACCGGGGCGGCGACCACGGCTGCGCATGACGGCTTGTTGAGACGCGCGTGTTGCGCACAAATCGATTCGATCAGTTTGAGTTCCAAATCGTGTGAAGCAGAGGACCCTCCAGAATAGGGACACGTTTTTCAAGAAGTTGCGCGGCGGGCGGCATGCAATTCCCGCCAACGACGTCCTTTGGGCTCCTCGACAGTGCATAGGGCAAACCGAGACCGGATGCTTGACGAGGACATGCCCACCACAACATCCACTGCCGCCGCTCCCGACACGAACGAGTGGGATCCGAAGATCGACGACAAGGTGCGCGTACGTGATCCTCGGAACGGCGAGTGGCAGCACGGACGCATCGTTGACATCATGCCCATGGACCTGTATCCCTCGACGTTCATGCCTACTTCTGCTAGCTCGTCGACCGACAAGATGCTCATCATTCGGTATGCCGACGGTTCACGCCAAGGCTCACAGTGGCCGAGCCACGTGCCGATCGAGAAGATGGAGGACTCAATGGACGGTGCCTTGTACACTTCGGCGCAGAAATTCAATTGCGTGACAACATGCTCCGCACAAGCCGCCACCCCAGCCGGCCCACGCACCGCGCGCAAGACTGGCAAGGATGTTGAGGACCCCCAAGCTGTGGCGCCGCCTTCGGCGTGGCATTCGATCCAACGCCCGCCGCATCCGTGCCGCATCGACGCGCAAGGCGCGACACCCGGAACACACACCTTCTTGGCGGCCAGTCCGTCGCCGTCCGCGCCGCACGGGCACCCCGAGATCCGCCCGCTGCCACTGATGCCCCTCTCGCCGCCGTGCTGGCTAGTACAGGGCTCTGAGGCGGCCGACGACGACGATGACGTTGGCCTCGCGTGGTCCACGATGATCGTTGAGGACGTTGAGGACGAGGGCACCGCGAATGTCGCGCCCGCTATGTGTCGCTCAAACCTCTTCTTGACGGCCACTGGAGGTAGCGAGCACCCCACGTCGCTTGATGGCATCGACAAGCGGTTCAAGAATAGCCTGGCCAGCGCCCAAGCAGCGTTGATGCGGGCTCAGGCAGTCATGACAGCCGTCCCGACGGCCCCCTTCGTGCCACCTGGCACGCCGGCCTCAGCGACGCCTGGCACGCCGAATGCAGCGTTGTCCAGCGTGGTGAAGGCGGCGCTGACGAGCGCGGCAAAGGCGTCTTCCCCGGGCAACCACCCATCACTTTCGCCGCGTGTTCCCTCGGCCTTGCCTCCGGCCTTGTCAGTGCCGCCCTCGGGCCTGATGGCGTCATCGCCGGGCCTGGCGACCGTTGCCTCTGCTCGAGTCTCCGCATCCGCACGAGATTCCTTGGCCTTAGTGGCAGCGGGCTCGGCCGCAGCGGCGGCGCCAGCGTGCACGCCTGCGGCATTTGCAGCATCGGCGGCGTTTGCGCCACAAGCAGCCGATGTGGCACCGCCGTCATCGGCCGCGGCCCTGCCAAGCTTCGCTCTCCATAGGGCCCCAGATGAGGCGACGAGTGCGTCACGGCCCCAAAGTCAGCCGTCAACGCGACCGCCGTCTCGCCAGAATTCGAGCAGCAGCCGCCAGGCTTGCGGTGTCCATGGCCTGGGCACGAGCTCATCGGTGCGATCGGGCTGGAAATCGCTTCGCTCAGGCGCAGTGGCGGAGCAGATCCACGACGCAGCAGCGGCCCTCGTGCACATCTCGCGCGATGCGTCGCGCGCGCCTTCCGTTGTGCCCTCAGCTGCGCCCTCGTGTGCCGCATCACGCGCCTCCTCGTGTGTCCCCTCGCGCGCGCCTTCGCCGACGGCGGCAGACGTGGCGCGGCAGCTCATCTCGCCCGAGCCCAAGATGACCACGCATGCTCCGCCGCTGGGCGCGCTGCGTCCGCGTGCACGCGCCGTGAGTGCACCTGTCCCACTCGTGCGCGTGGATGGCTTTGAGGCTCCTGCTGGCGCGCCACTCTCGATTCGCCATGAGCCGATGCAGCCGCCGCCACCGGCGCATTCGTCATCGAGCGTGGCCATGGCGGTTGCGGGCACGGGCGCAGCGCCGCCCCCTAGCCCGATGATGTCGCACCTCAAGCGCAGCGCATCCTCGTCCGCACCGCTCGGATCGGGGGCCGCCAAGTTGCAGCGCTCTGACAAATCGAGCGTGGCAGCGCAGTGGGGCGCGGTCACTACAGAACCGCTGACGGCATCGGACAGCCTTGTCGCCGAAAGCTTGCTCGAGCTCCACTCGGCTGCTGCGCCCGCTTTTGAGCTGCCGGCGGCTCTCGTGCCCGAGCGCGCGGCGGCGGCTGCGGCACGCAACAAGTGGAAGGCGCCCGCCTTGCCAGGCGAGCACCAGCGCGCACGCCCCGCGTGGTGACCGCAGCGACAGTGTCATCGACGACTCTGACAGCGGATTCGATGACGCAGTGGCGGCAGTGCCTAAGAAGGCGCTGCACAAGCCCAATGGGCCAGTGAACCGTCTGAACGAGCGTGGGCAGGTACTGACGCTGTGCATGGTCTGCGGCATTGGTAAGCGTGGCCCACGCGCTCGGAAGGCCATTCCCAACTGGAAATGCCACGGGTGCCGCGACGAGGGGTACGAGGCGCCGACTGCGGGCGAGGTGCTAGACGAGGACGAACCAGAGGCGGAGGCAGAGGGCCGACAGTGGAATTGGCCATGGGACGGCGAGAATGACGAGGCTGAGGCCATAGCGCTCGAAGTGACCGCGCTTGCCTCGGGTGCGTCGGAGTCGAGCGCGCCTCTCGCAACGATGGGCTTCGCGCCGCCTGAGCCGCCGGCACCGTCAGCGCCGCCGTCACCGGCAGGCCCTAACCTCGTGGATGAGGAGATGGAAGGAAAACACGGCGAGGACAACGAAGGCGTTGCGACTAGCCTCAACTGCACGCCAGTGGGCGAGCTTCTTCTCGGCGCGCTGCTCACACCCTGGGCGCCTCGGGGCGGTGCCACCGCCGTGCGGCGCCTTCCGCCCTCCTCCGCAACGCAGGTGACGCTCATGGACAAGATTGCGGCCATTCCGATCTCGCCACGTGGTCCATCGCTCCTTCATCCGTCTCCGTGCGAAGCGGAGGCGCTCAGGTTCCGCGCTGACCTCTCGATGGTCCTCCCTGCTGGCGCGCCGCCGGTGTCGTTCCCGTCCAAACCGCCATATTCGCCCGCCCCAGATGATGGGCCTACCATCTTCGATGTAGCCGGCTCAGTCGACATACTGGCTGGAGGATACTGGCTGGACGAGCATGGATCGATGGCACCGCCCGCTCACAGCCCTAATCAGCAGCGGCTGCCGCCGCGTGTCACGAGGCAGACTGCATTTGTCATCCACTCTCATGGCTTCCTCTCATGGACCACGCCGATGGCGGCCTCGCCTGCGTCCCCAGAAGGTAATGGGGGGCGAGTCCGTGGCCGTCGGAATGCCACCGTGGAACTCCCCGGCCGCTAGGGTGCACTCGATACCACTGGCGACGGCAATTGATGACCACCAAAGGCGCGTGGAGACGCCGAGAATGGGACGCAGGCACGACATGGAGAGGCAGGTGTGTCGTCGTACGACACACAGCAAAGACGCACATGATGTCAATCTCAGACTCAGAGAGACGGATTGGAAGCCGGTTCCTACACGCGGACCTAAGGTCGCTTGGAGAGACCAGAAACGCAACGTGTAGCTACGGCGAAGTGGCGGCAGGGTAGAAGGGTACACCGACAGACTAGAGTGAAGAGACGAAAATGGACAATGCGGGGTGCGAGCGCTTCGGATGGTCCTGATCTTCGACCAGGACCGGGCGACTGTTTCCGGCCCTTCTCCCGTTTACGTTTCGTTTCACGTGGTGTGCAACCGCACGCTCACTAGAGGGTCCAAACTTAAACGAAGCAATTCGCGGTTCATCAGGCTCAGTCTTGCATTTCGAGAGGACACGCGACTGGCGTGGGAGCGGTGGAGACTGGAGTTGATGCTGGAGAGGAGTGAGGACTGCGACGAGTGAAGACTGCCGACGGAGCCCGCCTTCCGTTCGCCTCGTTAAATGCTTAATCGTACGTTCTACGTACTAATAATTAGTCTTACGTACCCGTCAACTCTTCTTCACCGAGCCGGTAGCCCGGTGCGCGACGTGGCGGGAGCCGGGACATTCACCATTATTCAAAAGAAATGGTCTACCCACTATCGATACCCACTAGCACTACCGAGAAACTACCGAGCGACCTTCCGTTCTCCAAACCTCTAGTCATAGATCGTCTTAAGAGTTTCAAGGCGGCCCGCGGGCCTGCTAATCGATGTTGACCTTTGGCCTCTTACGCTGCGGGACTGGCAGCAAGTGGACTAGGCGAGGCCAGAGTGTCCAAAGCAGCGCACAGAGCGGGGTGAGGGCAACGAGCACGAGTGCCACCAAAGACCACAAGTCTACACCGGTTGCACGCGCCGTCCAGTGCCCATGCGACGTCGCGTGCGCTGCAGCACCTGCGGCCGCACAGCGTGCTGGCGCGAGCGCCCGAGCCACCTGTGCTCCGAGCGTGCTCATTCTATCGGCCTCGGTGCGCAACGAGAGGAGCAGGCTACAGGCTGCATCAAAGTTCCTGCGCGCTGCGTACAAAAGGATACGCTGCTCGAGCTGACGGAGCTTTGCAAACGACGTCTGCAGCCGCAGCATCGGTGCGCTACCTCCTCCATCCTCCTCGTCGCCGCTGGCCGCGCTGCCGGCAGACAGCGAAGCAAGGGGCTGCCGCGCCTGGTGCCCACTGCTGCCGCTCTGCGTGAGAACCGCGTATGCATCGCGGCTGGGGCGGATCGCTCCAAGCAGGTTCCGCACCTCGTCAACCACTGCCGCCGCGGCTGCAAGGCCGCTGACTACATAATGCCGATGGGCCAGGGACACGAGATGCGTGCCAAAGGTGAGGCCCGCCGAAGTGGCCGCGAGAGGCGAGCTGCCAACGCTCCAAAGGAAGTTGGTCTCAGAGCGTTGTGAGTGCGCGTTGTAACTCCTGTGCAGGGGCACCATCCCCACGAGCAGCTGCGCCGTCGCCGAGAGCGCTGCGCGCAAGGGGCGACGCAGATTCCACACCGCCGGCTCTCCGTCACACAGGAACGTATTTGCGCTCACGCTGGTATGGTCCGACTGGACGACAAGAACCATGTCGTCCACCGCCACCGCGAGGTAATGCTTATTGATGAAGAGAGGCACGCCCTCGTCCGACGAAAAGAAGAAGATCGGCACCACCCTCGATGTCTGAGCCGAAGGGGGTGCGCTGCCACTGGTGCCGTCTTCGGTTGGCGCAGCACGGCGCAATGCCGCAGCAAGTTCGCGCGCGTCGAGGGAAGTGACCTTCGTGGAGTCGATCGCCCCGCTGCTCGGGTGCATGCTAGGGAGCAGTGCATGGCGCAGCGACGTCTGATACGCGAGCGCGAGGCCCGCGTCCTCATACAGCGCGAGCGTATGCGTGGTGAAGGTGAATTGCTGCGAGGGGAGGCGCAGGGCAAGAAGGGCCCGCTCGAAGTTCTCAAGTGCGAGTGCACTCGTGGCGTCGTACGATGCGTGCGCGGTCACCACGTACAGATGGAAGGCCACGCGCTTCGCGTACGTGTGCTTGCGCGCGGTGGCGGCCGTTGGCGGCAGGAGCACATGCGCCTGCAGGAGCGAGGCGGCGGCGCCCAGACGCGCCAGCCTAGGCTCGAGCCAGACGGGCGCCAGGTGTGAGTCGCCCACACCGCCGGGCATCCAGCCTAGGACCTCATCGGTCAACCCGCCGTCAGCACTCGACCCCATCGACCTACCCGCACCGGAAGCGGCCTTTTCAGCCGTCAAGTCGGCGGGCCCATGCCAGGCCGCATGGAAGCCCCGCCGGTTGCTGATCGCTGCCGCGGCGCGCCCGGCGCGAGTGGTCGCCCGCCCCGCCGCCCCTGCCACCCCCGCGGGCGGAGCGGCGGCAGCCTCCTGACTCAGCTGAACAAGGTACTGCTCGAATACCTCTAGGCGCGCACTGAGCGCGTCGCACTCCTTCTGCTCCACCGAAGTGACTTGTGGAGAGGGCGTGGCGGCGTCAGCGGCGGCGGAGACAACGTCGCCGGACGCCGCATCATCGTCGCCTGTCCTCGAGCGCATCTGATCGGCTGCGATCTGATCGGCGCGTGCGCACGCTTGCTGCATGAGCTCGCGCAAGAGCTCGCGCTCTGCCTCGAGCTCCCTCTTGTCTGGCAGCCCAGAGGCCGAGGACGCGGCAGCCTCCTCAGCGGCTGTGGGCGTCTCGATGTCGGTGTGCATGTCGGGCAGCGTCGTGAGAGTTCGTACGCCTCGGCCACCGGTCGGACCCCACTGGAAGGGACCCGCTGTCAGGTCGACGAAGCCGAGAGGCTCGTCAGCCGCCAGCCACACGTCGCTCAGGCAGCCGACAGAGCCCTCACCCGCTCGCAGCGCCTCCTCGACCTCGAGCAGCTGCAGCCGATGCAGACGCGCCGCCGCTCCCGCCGTGTAAACTTCTTCGGCGTTCATGGCGCCCGCACCAGCGCTCTTGGCGGCAGCCGCCTGGCGGTCGTCGGGTTGTGAGACAGGTGCGGCAGGCGCGCTGTGGCTCGCCTCGAAGACCGCGGCACTCAGCCGCGCCAGGAGCGCCTCGGGGGTGCCTCGCACTCCGAGATCGGCATCCTCGGGCCGTAACGCGCCGCTGAGCAGCTCCACCGCCTCGCCCGCCGCCCACGCTGCCGCCAAGTCGTCCAGACCCGTGCCAGCGGAGCCGACTGACGGAGAGTCCGCACCGTCAGCGCCGCGGCCGGCGGTAACGCCGCGCCCCTTGGTCGCACCCTTGCCGCCGGCGGACGAGGCAGGCGCGCCACTGTGTGGCGAGAGCTTCTTGGCCGCCGCCTGCATGATGAGAGCGGCGTCGGCAGAGGCTCGAAGGTAGGACACCTCGTCGCGCGAGAAGCCACCACGGTAGCCGTACCTGCCGTACCGCGTGCCGCCGATACGAAGCGTGCCGTGCGGCCGGCGCGGGTTGAGCACGAAGAGGCTGAAGCCGGGAAGCCGCAGAGAGCGCGCAAGCGAGCCCAGAAAGGTGCTCATCACGTGCGCGCTCATCTGCAGCGCTAGGTGCTCAGGCGGGTGCTCGCTGATCATGGCGTTGACGGCGTGGCGCGGGCCAACATGCTCCGGCCGCAGGTGGCCAGAGATTAGCTCCTCCATTCGCCGTGTCACCTCCGGAGCGAGGCGGTGGACCCGCAGCCGTGTCGAGTACTGCAAAGCGCCGTCGGCGCTGCCGGCAACGTCGTCTTCGCGTGACGGCAGCACTGTGTGGGGCACGATGTCGCGCAGCTGCTGAAACCACGGCGCGAGCGTTGCAGCGCTGACATTGAGCGCAGCGTCCCCGTCGCCGCTGAAGCCGACGAAGATGAGGTTGAGCTCCGTTGGCAACGTGAGAGGCGCACGGTGAAGCCCGAGGAAGGAGGCGAGGTCCGAATGTGAGAGGAAGCTTTCCAAGTTGGCATCGGCCAGGACGGAGAGCAACGTGGCCAAGACGCACGACATGGATACTCGTTGACGAAGCGGATCGTGAGCGCAAGTTCCGCGACGACGAAGTTTACTGACGTGTAAGCGCACTAGCTTCCTCCCTCTCCGTAGACATTTAAAAGCGCCAGCGCTTTTTCACACCGATTTTCACACTTCATTCGCAAAAAATATGAATGATCAAAACGCGTCAAGCGGTCTCGCTTCGCTCTCTCCGCGGCCGCCGTCAGGCTGCTGCGCTGATATTCTAAGTGGATGTCGATTACAATGTTCCTCGTCGTGCCCCTTGCGACTAAGCTTCAACTCTCGCGCGCGGTTCCCATCAACTTTTGGCTCCTCCAGCGCTCCGACCAGCCCTTGGATGTGGAGGTCGCCCTTTGCTCCGCCGTCTGCGCGAGCGAGGACGCCGAGGCGCTGGAGCGAAATCTCGCAGAGGTGATCTCCCGGGAGTGCGTTGCAGTCGAAATTCAGCCGTTGCAGGACGACGACGACGGGGTAGCATCAATGCCCCTTCTGAGTGAGGGCGAACGCCCCGCGCCCATTATTCTGAGCGACGGCACGATCGCGGAGGAACTCGGTCTGTTCGAGGATGGCCCACGGTCCTTTGTGATGCCTGGAGGCCAGCTCGCGCGCGTGCGCGAGTTCGACTTCAAGGACGGGGGGACTGGATGCTGCGTTTGGGACGCTGCCGTCGGCTTGAGCATCTGGCTGACGCAGCACGCAGACGTGGTTCGCGGCAAGCGTTGCCTCGAGCTCGGCTCGGGCGTCGGCCTGTGCGGCATCACTGCGGCGCTGATGGGTGCGAGCGAGGTCGTGCTCAGCGACCTCGACGAGCAGGAGGCATCGCTGCGCCTGGCGGGCGGCGCAGCGCGCGCATGCAGCACCGCCCGGCTGCTCGACAACCTCGACGCCAACGCACGTCTCAACGGCGTGGGCAAAGTCGCGCGCACGATGGCCCTGGATTGGGAAGACTGCATCGCACCACAGCAGCTTGAGGACAGTCGGAGAACGACGTATCCCATCGTCATTGGATCCGACCTCGTCTACGAAGGCTTCGCGGTCAGCGCGCTAGCTGCCGCCATCGAGGCATACCTCGCGCCCGACGGCGCTGCTTATCTGCTGAGCGCCCGAGTGCGATGGGAAGCGGCAAGCACACCGCTGGTGGCTGCGCTCGAGGCGGCGGGCACCGTGCACACGGAGCCATATACGGTGCATAACAGCCACGGCCGCACGCAATGTGTGCTCGCGACCTTCCGAAAGAGCAGCCGTCGACGGGCGCGACCGATGACGATGCAGCATGGGTTGCGCGGAGGAGCAGCGCTGACGTCGCTGCTGGGCGGTGCGTTCGGCGCCTACCGTGCTGCCCTCACGAGCGCACCCATCACAACCAACGTCGTCTCCGCCGCGGCGCTCTCACTGCTCGCGGACAGCACTGCCCAAACGGTGGAGCGTCGCTTGGCAGCGTCGCCGTCCTCGGCAGCGCCCGCTGCATCGCACACCGCATGGGACGTTAGACGTTCCGCCTCGATCGTGGTCTGGGGTGCGCTAGTGAGCGGCTTTTCGCTCTACTTTTGGTTTGGGCTGCTCGCGCGGCTCTTTCCGCGCGCCGCCACGAGTACTGCGCAGCTCATCGGCAAGGTGGCTCTGAACCAGCTCGTGATGTCGCCTTCGCTGAATGCGGGCTTCTTTACGTATGTCGTGTTCACGCGCGTTGAGCCGCCGCTTCGATTCACTGAAGCGAAGCGCGCGATTCTGCTCGAGAAGCTCCGGCGTGATCTACCCACAACCATTCGGCGCTCGTGCTATTTCTGGTCTGTATGCCAGACAATCAACTTTCGACTGATGCCACTAGTCTGGCAGACACTATGGACGAACGCGTGCTTCCTCATCTGGACGACGTACCTCTCGTGGGTTGGATTTCGCGCCCGTCGGAACTGATTAACGGCTGAAGTCAATCAACGCAATCGTACACCCCATTCCGGTGTTCAACGCCGCGACCCGAACCGAACCGGAACGCACAGCACGCGTGGAAGGTGGATGATACCGCGGACGGAACGTACTCGAGCACACGCCGACGCGGATAGGCGAACGGCGGATCTCGGCGGTCGGCGTGACCGTTGTCCGTGTACGACAAACGTGTGCGCGCGCACGTGTGTCGTGTACTTCGTGCCGTGTACGAACCGTACCGCGGGGAGCTTGACACAAATTTAGGAAAGTTTGCTTTTGGTGACCGGACCATACCTATACACGCACGCACCCTAGGGTTCAGCGTACCTCCCCAATGGATGGACGTGTACTACGGTACGGAACTGTCTGCTGTGGTGCACACTAACTACACCCCCCTTAGTGAGAACCCACACCTCGAACCCCGCTTTCCCGACGGGGGGTGGGTTGGGAGGTTTCGTTTTCTTTGCTGTGTGGCGGTGTTGGACGTCGTGGGCTCGTGGCCGCCCCCGTAGAGGGGGGTGGTCCCACTCTCCCCCTGTGGGGAAGGGTGGTGACGTTATTCGGTTATTGGTTGTTTGTTTTGTTTTGCTTTGTTTTGAGGGTTGCGAGCCTGATTATAGTCAAGGCGACTCTCTGAGGGGGTATTGATGGACAATCAAGTCAAATCAACGGTGGCAAAGTGTCATTCAGAATTCCTCAAAATTCATCAAAAGGAAAAGACTTCGCGAAGTTTTTGTCGATTCACGAAGACTTCGTCGGCTCGAGAACAGGCCACCTGGGCTGAGCTCGGGCGTGCGCTGGCTGAGGCTGCTGAGGTGAAAAGCGGAGTGGCGAGTGTCATAGGGAATCTGCTGGCTTTCGGGCAGGCGCTTCGCGCATAGTCAGCGATTGTTAGTGGCAAGTCAAGGTGGCCGTGCAGGGCTCTGGATTCGTTTGTTGTTCGTGATTTGTCGTGCGCGCGCAGCGTGGGGAAGCCTCCATGTTGCGTCTTCAAGAGGGTGCTCGAGAGAATCTTTGAAGGAGATGCTCGTCTGTCTGGTCATTCGTGATGGTGACCGCCATTCTGCGAGAGTCGCCGCGAGAGCAGCGGTGTGAGCGCGCACGTTGTGCGAGAGGCGCACGCGTGTGTCGTCTCGGTTTCCAGCATTGGTTTGTCAAGTGGCGACGGGGTGTGGATTGACCTCTTCGACAGACAGGCGGGCGTCAGCAAGGATTACGATTGAGAATGGTTGTCAAGGGCTCGGACTCACGCAAAAGGGTGAGCTTGGTCCGGGGCAACGTTGCACAATCCATCGTCGACCAAGGACGTGGTGTGTGTGTGCTGAGCGCGGAGGTTCAGGAGGCGGGTCGCCTCGGACTGCGCTCGGCGGCGAGGCAACCATCGGTTGGAGAGGTCGTCAGGTTTGAGGACGTCTCTAACGCAAATGGTCGCCACGGTTGCCATCGAGGCAGGCTTTCGGCTAGAAGGCATGCCAGAGAAAGACGGCGTACTCGCCGGTACGAGACAGCCTGGAGGCTGCTGGAGGACAGCCGTTCATCGGCCGCCGCCGCGCCATCCGGGCCTTCGCACTACCGTATGAGTGGTGCCTGCATCGGAGTGATGCAGGTCTGCAGCTCGGAGGCATCCGGGGCCCAGCCATCAGTGTGTGATGGTGGCGGCCAGCTAG
>JWZX01002700.1:0-33658 GCA_001275005.1 Chrysochromulina tobinii | reverse complement strand
CAGAGCGACGCGAGTGATGCTGCGCATGGCGCCGAAGGAGCCCGACACGGCGCCGATGGTGCCGACTGGCTCCACCACGCCACCCACGCCTCCACTGAGGCCGGCGCCGAGGGCGCGGCGTCAATAGGAGCGGCGATGGGCGGCGGCAGTGGCGGCCCTGGGGGTTCAGGGCTCGCCTACAGCTCGGCCTTGGGAAGCTTCTGTGCGGAGCCATCGCCCGACGGTGCGCTCGTGCAGCAGCTGCGCAGGCAAGTCGCGACGCTCGCTGCGCAGCTCAGTGCCACCGAGGAGGAGCTGCGCTCAGCCCGAGAGATCTCAAGCGAGTGGAGCCAGTGCGTGCGCGCTATGTTCCAGGCACTCCTGCTCAACCCGCGCATGCTCCTCAAATATGAGCTCAAGATGGGTAAGATGATGGAGAAGGCCATTGGAAAGCTCGAGCAGATCCAGGCTGTGCGGTGCGTACAGAGATGCTACGATGGCACGCGGATGGCCTGCAGATTGCATGCCACGGTGGCATGCAGATGGCATGTGATTGCCGTGATTGAATGTGATTGTCCCCGATTGCATCTCGAGCTGATCTCTTCTGGGCGGTGCGCGCGCGCATTCCGTGTCACAGGTACGTCAAGTGCTCATTCCCGAGCATCCCGTCGGACGCCCCCCAGCTGCAGCTGCTCAGCTGGACAAGCTTGGAGGCCTCCCAGTGGACAGTGTCCTTCGCCCCGTCATGGCGCATGGAGATGTGCCTCGAGGGGCGTGCCGCCCTCGTCCCCTTCAAGCTACTCGTACGGGTGAGCACCATGACGATCCAGGGCGAGATGTCGCTCTCCTTCCCGAGCGACATGGGGCACGTGCTCCTCTCCTTTGCCGCCATGCCGAAACTCGAGATGGCGATCGACTCGGAGATCTCCCTCGACGTCGGCGTCTCCCTCGGGCTACCGGTCGGGCGGGCGGCCGCATCGCTCATCCGGCACGAAATCCACAAGTGGATTGCGAGCCACGCGGTCGCGCCGCACGCGATGAAGATCAAACGGACGCCGCCCACCGACCCCGCCGCTGCGGCCGCCGATGCGGCCGCCACTGCGGCCGCCGCCGCACCGGCGGCGGCGCAGGAGACCTCGAAGCCCGAAGAGACGTGGTCGTCGTGGCTCCTCGGCGGTACGACGGAGAGCGCCGCCGCCGAGCCGTCGGCCGCCGGCGCTGACGCAGCCGACAGCAAGGCCGACAGCAAGGCCGACAGCAGGGGTGCCGCCGGGACTCACGCCGATGCAGCGCATGCAGGCGGCAGCACCGAGAACGGCGAGTCGCCCAGCATGAGCGGCGTGAGCGATGAAGATTTGCGGCGCGCCATCCTCGCCGCCCTCGTCAAGCACGACAACCCAAGCGTCGGCGCACGCGATGTCGGCGCGCGTGCCCGGGAGGTCCGGAAATTCAGAGTTGGCGGGGTTTTCTCGTCCGCGGTCCGGTAGGAATCCTAGTTCTTAAGATAGTCCCTGCCGGTGGGCAGGGGGCGAAAGTACTGTAGACCGGGGAAGCAGCCCCTCTTTTCTCATTGTGAATGGCAGGCTCGCCTCGGAAGTTCGACGAAGCCTGCGCAAAGCGACAAGAGCAACTCCGGACCGCCTGTGCGACTGCAGTCAATGGAAGCTCCCCGAGCAGCGCGAGCAGCCTTCTTACGGGCAGCTGACAAAGTATACCCCATTGAAGCAGCTGAGGTTGGCGATGCTCACGGCGATGCTGCTTCGACGATTGCTGGCGACGAAGAGGAGGATCTCTCGCGCGAGCAGCTGCAGATGATAAAGGCAAGGACCATGTGTACGTCATCCCCCACTCCTTGCGTTGCGACTTTGAGCCATCTGCTGACCCTTGCTGATCCAACGGCCCTCTGATCGAGTCTGACCGTCAACTGAGTTCGCAGTTAATATGACCGAGGAGGTTCCTGACGACGGTGGCGGCGGTCGCAAGCGGCTGCTCTTCCTTACCAACTCTCAGGCTGAACTTATCTCAGGCAGTAGTGCGAGCCTGCAGAAGATGCTCGACGCACTTGAGATCCCGCGACCAAAGCTGGTCATCAACTTGCTCGTTTCACAAGGGTCAACCGACTACGTCACTAATGAAATTTTAGGCGAGTTAGCGGCCTTGGGGAAAGCCGATGCGGGCCTGATGCCTCGTCGAGGCCCATTTGCAGGACCTGATGAAGAGCGGCAGGCGATCGAAATGCTAGACCACTTTATGGCAACCGTCATCCTGCCACTCGCTGCGCAGACTAATGCGTTCGTCTTGTGCAGCGCATGCCCGAATACCTGCATGCTCTCCAGCTCGCTCACGCGAATGTTCTCCGTCCACCGCTCAACCTGGGGCAGAGAACCACCCTTCACTGTCCTCTCTACAACGGCAAGTATTTCAAAGTTGTATCAAAACCCGGATGAGACATCCGTATGGCGAGGCGTTCGCCGGGCTTCACGTGCATGGCGCCAGCGTGACCGCAAGATCCTTGAGCTTGTTCATGCCAAGTTCGACGATGAAGTTCCTATTTATCACACCGACCTGGATCCTAATGCAATGATCTATCTTGTGGTGGACACGATCCATCCTAAAAGAGAGCGCTTGGGCGATAAAAAACCATTCAACAGATTGATGAACGAGCTTCTTCGCTACCTGGCAGAGACTCTGCCTTGCCTCACAATCAAAACGGGGCATTCTGACAAACCTAGTCTCGACAAGGCGACACAGCACGCGTCCAGCCTTGGCGTTGCGATGGAAACCATGCTCAGCGGCTCGCCACTACTCTTCCTCGACATGCGTGATCGCCCCCTGATTGAGGCGACCGACCGCGAGATGCTCATTTCCGCGGCTAAGGTGGCATACGAGAAGCATTGCATGAGTCTGCTTGAGGCGGGTGTTGCGGAAACATTTGACTCGATGAGCATCTCCTACTTTCACGATGTGCTCTTTGGCGACGGCGACATTCGCAATACGGAGACGCACCAAGGCGCCAAAGGGCGCAAACTCGTGTATCTCCACGAGGCGATTCAGAGAGCCGAGGAGGGTCGAGGTGCAACGCACGACGGCAAATTTGCGCCGGCTACGGTGCAGCAAATCAATCAAACTGCACTATGGCTCGCCACCCGGTTCTTTTTAGATGCTTGGGAGCTTCTCCCTGCGAGCGTCAAACAAGAGGCTGCTGCTGCTGGGGTGACTTCCATGATGAGCTATTACGCCGACAACATCACGGCTTTGTCCGTACACATTCGTACAATCCTCAATGGGCGTAACTTTCATCACGTGAACTTGCACGATATCGATGGCGCTTTTCGACTGGTTGGCGAGCTCGTGAAGCTGGACCGTCTTCCCAACGAGACAAGCTACCAAGGGCTCCTGCTCCTGCGCAGCGCATGGTGCGAGTTCGATGGGGCGATGATGAACGCAAACAAGTACAAATTGCGCTCCAAGTTGATCTTTTTCATGCATCTCGTCATCAGCGTGACCATCATCATAATTGGCAACCTTTTGCTCGTGTTCCCCAGCACCCAATTGCAACATGCACTCTATGGGCTTGCCACTTTCATCACTGTCCTCTCTGGGCTTGACTCCCTCCTTAATCCTACGAGGCGATGGCACCAGCTGCGTTCGATGGCCTGCTCAATGGAGGCAACTATATGGATGTACCGGGCGCGTGTCGGCCGCTTCCAACAGGTGAGCTCAGTCTGACGTTCAGCTATTCCAACTTCGAATTCCAACTCCCCTGAATTTTGGAAGAGATTGAACTCTGCTTGAAGGCTGAAGAATTGTACTCCACTTATGTTGTGCTCGCAGTCCATCTCTGACAATGCCCGGCCCGAGATCGAGCTCTGCGCGGCGATTAATGCATGGCGCGAAGAGTTAGTCAGCGCCGCCGACTTGCAAACAACCGACCTGGAGCGGCGGTGGGCACCGAGTGTGTACAAGCACCACCAATTTCAAGTGAAGAAAGCAAAGACGGTGCCCATCAGCGACGATCACCACTCCCCGCTCAAGCCCGAAGCATACCTTCAACTCCGCTTGCAGCACATGATGACGTTCTATCAGAAGCGTCTGCCAGTGTACACTCGCATACGTTTCTGGACGAGGGTTGTGGAGCTTTCCCTTACCGCGAGCGGGGCGTTGCTTGCCTACTTGAACCAAACTATTGCGGTGATCATCGTCATCATCGTCTGCAGTGCACTAATCTCCTGGTCTGAATTTTCAGATATCTCCAAGAAGATTGAGCGGTACACGCGAGCCGTGCGTTCCATGAAGAAGTTGCTCTCTTGGTGGGATGTGCTCACGGACGTCGAGAGGGCAGGCATCGATAACATCTCGACTCTCATTGAGACCGGAGAGTCGATCATCTCCGACGAACGGCAAGCGTGGAACTCGACTGCTAACCGGCTTTCTCTAGCAGCAAAACAGCCCGGTGGTCTAGTAGATCCGAAGGCGCCCGGGGGCATCCTCGGATCACAAGGAGGCTCTCTTCAGGGTAAGGAGTCGTTGACCGAGTTGAGCGCCACGTCCCATCGCGCTCCCTCCATGAATTAGCCGTGGCAGCAGACGCCGTTCTTGGGCTGCCTCTCAATCCCGGCCAAGGACTCGACCTTCCAGCCGCCCATCGGAAGCCAAGCACGCAAGCAGTAAGCACCTCCGAGTCAGCTGCTCCGATTGCACACGCATCGCGTTGATGCATCCTGCATACATGCATGTGTCACCGACGGCAGCTAAAACGGCAGCGAGTCCTAAAGACCTAAACCAACATGATGTGAGCATGAGTGACAGGGAGTCGAAGAGCCCCTCCCGCTCAAGGCGGTCCGGGTTGTAAGAGGCAGCTCGATGGAGCTGGGACGCAGGGACGGGCGCGCGGTACAGCCGGGCCCGGGGCCTCCACAGGCCCCCCCACGTTACCGCCTTACGGTGTAACGAGGCCCGGCGGATCGACCGCGTAATGTAAGGTTACGACGTTAGTGCTCGGAGCGACCGAGTGGCGACGAGCGTGAAAGGCGGGGACAGGGGGTTTCTTTTCACTTTCGTGGAGGTGTCTTTCGGTTTCGCGCCGCTTTTCGTCTACCGCACGGTCGAGAGAGTAGAGCGGTGCCCACGACTCTCGGACTGCGGAAAGTGGTGGCACCGGAGGTCGAAAGAGTCGGCAGCGCGAACAGAGGCAATTCATCGCACACGGTGTCCACAGGTACATCGTGTTCTCCCACATGAACTCCCACAGCGCATCGGCTGTGGGTTGCACAGCGCCTCCACACTCACAGATAAGGCCGGGGAAAGTGCACACCCATGTGCATGCCACGCTCGGCTCATATCGCTCGTTCTCGTTCTGGCTGGTCTACGCTCTGATTCTATCTGTCGACGCGCAACGAGAGGTCGTCATGAGAGGTCGCCTACGACGTACGGCAGCCAAAGGCCTGCTCGACCTTCGCCTCGTTGGCCGACGATGGGTCGGACGTCGGCCGCGCCGCCCTGAGCTTCGCAGATTGCTTCCGGTCGGCGTTGCCGCGCATCACTGACTGCAGCTTGATCGCGGCTACCTCGAACACGCGCGCCGTGTTGGGCGACGCCTGATAGGTCTGAAGCAGCGTGCGTGCTTCCGCAGGCGTGGACGAGTCCGTCTGGGCCTCGGCAGGCGCGGCGGGCGGCTCCCTGAGGGGACTTCGCACCTCCCACTTGGACGGTGAGATTGGATCTGCGGACTTGGACGGTGAGATTGGATCTGCGGACTTGGACGGTGAGATTGGATCTGCGGGTGCGCCCGCTATGGCGCCGGTGGCGCGTGCGTCAGCCTTGAGCGTGGTCGACTGCTTTCGGTCTGACCTGCCGCGGACGTGAGCCTGGATATGGACAGCGGCCTTCCCCTCTACCTCGGCCGCCCTGTTGGCCGCCTCGATTCTGCTCTCGGCCGTTGCTTCCGGAGGCAGCTCGAATGTTAACGTGGAGCCCGGCACGGCGCCGTCGGGTACTGTGAGGATCGTCGAGATCCCTGTCGGTAGCGTCATCTTAAGCTGATCGCCCTCGCGCGCACCCTCAGGCACAGTAACTTCATACGACTGCTGCGGCGATGCCGGCGCGGAGTTGCGCGGTGTGTCGAGCGTCGACTCGTCAGCAAGCTCCGCCGCCGACACCGACAAGCGTGGGCTGAGTAGCCCCGCACCTGTGAGTTGCTTGCTGAACAAGCTGCGCGTCGAGCCGATGCCGCGCTGCGCAGCGAAGGTCGCGTTGAAGCGCTCGGCCGTCGACGGCGTGATGTACGAATGTAGCGCCGCGTCCACGAGCGTGTGGTCGTTGACCGCCGAGCACCATGCAAGGAGCCACTGCACGCGCGCAGCCGGGTCGTCGGAAAAGGAGACGACCAACGTCTTCTTGATGCGCGTGGCTGATCCCTCGGCGATCTGCAGGGTGACTGCGTCGGGCGCCTCCGCGGGCGGAGTCGGTGCGATTGAGACCACGTTGCGCAGGTCAAAGTAGCCCTTGATCGTCTTGCGCCTGTCGTCAGCGTAGTACTTCACGTGGAAGCCCTCCGACGTGAAGAAGCGGGTCCTCGCGCCGCTGCCGAAGGCATTTCCGACATGGTTCTTCCGGAGCCAGCCCACGACACAGGTAGGGTCCATGGCCACTTGGCTGCAGAACAGTGGGCCTCCATCCTGGTTTTCGAGTGAATTCACAGTCAATGTTTATACTCGACACCCAAGAAAAGGGCCGGCGTACATACGTGAACATACGTGAATTCACACCGACAACAAAAAAAGACCAAATGAGAAAGTGCGGCGATATTTCACACACGAGAAGGGGTCTCGGTCGAACAGTATGTACCGCATGGTACCGGTACCCCAGCCCTCAGCGCTCAGCCTCAGGTATACTCAGGATGGGTCGGTCGAATATCCCCGTCGGTCCGCATGTAGCCATAGTGGCGCCGTGACGAGCTGTTTCTGTGAAGAGCTGTTTACGTAAGGTTTGTAAGGTGTGATTTCCTACCGGTAATGAAGAGCAGCAGCCAGCAGGAGCGTCGACTCACGATTTCTCACGATCTAAGTCACGATCGCGCATCGCGGAGCAACTACCGGTACCATACTACATTTACTATACTACATCGCGGAGCAACTACCGCACCCGCCATGATTAACCATGAGCTTCAAGCTCGGTGCCCGCCATGGTGTTAATGTGTTTGTGTGAATGTGTATGTGTCCTTGTAAATCTTGGGAAATCTTGGCTCTTGGGGTTCGGTACATGTATTCCTGTTCACTGCCTCGCTGTTTACTTGTGTGTGTATTCGTAATCGTAATTCATAATGTCGCGCGAACATCCTTGGCACACTGCCCGCCTGTGCGCGGTCCCTGGCCCCCCGCCCGCCTGAGCCTGAGTCGACATGCGACTTTCCATGGAGGACGACTAGTCGACTACATGTATCAACGTAATCAACGGATCTTGGAATCGAGGGAGCGCCGGCCGTGCCCCACCACTTCGGGAGGGTGGGCTCGCGGAGCACCGGTTGCTCTAACTCTGACCGCTTTACAGCTGCTAGCTAGTATGTGACCAAATTCCAGAGCGGCCGCCGTTGTTAGTCGATAAAAAAGGAAAGAATCCATTCGTTTACTCTGAGCGCTCGTCTCCGGGTCTCGCACGTCTTCGTTGGCGCACTCGCAGGCATTTTGCATGCTGTCGCTCCGTCCGCCTGCTCCTCGTCGCGATGCTCGCCACCCAGCACACCGACTTCGAATCCTTCGCCAATGCGCTCGGTGCCCTTCCGAATCAGCCGCCCGTACCGATGGCGTGCGAGCCCTCGCCGAGTCCCATCGATGTGGACACCAAAGCCATCGTGCAGCAAGTGGTCGATGTGCTGCTCAAGCACAGCCCTTCGCCCGCGGTGCACCTCGAGGTGCTCGGCCGCCGATGGCTCGCGCTCGCTCGCAACGAATCCGTGACCAACCTCACGAGCACGCTCTTGCCTGCCAAGTTCTCAGCAATGAACATGCGTGACAAACGAGCCCGCAAGGTGCTCGAGCTCATGCCAGTGACGCCAGACTGCCCCCAGGCGATCATCGCGCTGCTCATGAGCCAGGCGAGCACCCATCGCTCGGCCGCGGACATCAGAGTCCTGCGGCGCTGCGGCAACCGGGCGGTGCAGCTCTCCGAGGACGGCCTAAAGCAGCCTACGTCGGCCACGAGCAAGGTCGTGTCAGCGGAAACAATAAAGGCGCTCGACGCGCATCGCGCTGCTGAGGCAAACGCTGGCAAAACACGTGCGTGGATGCGTGCCGAAGACGTCGCACTTCTGGAGCTGCACGCGGGAGACTTGCCGATGTCGACTCATCATCCTGCCCTCGTCAATCGATCTCACAGCGCACGCAGACATCGGATTCTCAGATTGCAAAAGGACGTGGGTGGGCTCGTACGGGCAAGCTTCTCAAAGTCAATCACCAACCAAGCTGGCCCGCTCCTCGAGCTTCACTACGGCCGATGGACGCGTCTCTCTGCGGACCTCGCGCTGCCCGAAAATGCTCAGGTGGACTGGCTGAATGGCGTCGCACGTGCCCCTGCAGCGTGGGACTTGCAGCTCGACCCAGATTCCATCGTGCTCTTCGATGCCGCGCGTGACGAATGGATCGATCTCGATGCGTCCGACCTCTTCATGCTGCCCGACGTTCGGCGAACCATGACGCTCCACCAGATCATGAATCACGTCGAAAACTGGATGCAAACCAAAGCGTCACCCGGGCTGCCCGAGCGCATCAAGTTCAAGGATCTGCGCTTCGCATTCCTTCCATCAGACCTGAACCCGCCATTGCCGTTCGAGGAAGCTGTGGCCGCAGCTGCTCCTACTGAAGGCCAGTCTGTACTCTATCATCGCGCCGACGGGAGCACCGCCCGTGCCAGTGTCAAGACCGTCAACGTGCCTTCGCCACCACCGCCGCCCGTGGCCACGCCTGACGCACGGCAGGGACTGCCGATTCGGCACGAAGAGAGCCCGGCGGTCCAGCCGACGACGTTCACCATCGTGGTCGAGGATGGCACAGAAGTCTGCACAGTGCGCGAGCGCCTGTCGCGTGACGTCTCGGCACGGGCTCAAGGCCAAGGTGCGACCTCGTCCTCGAGCTTGCTGCCGTACGACAGTGTCACGTTCCCAGATCCACATAGCACCGTCGAAGCTGTCGACCTCTACAACCAAAAACGCCGGCTCATCGTCACCAACGTGCGCAACCTCAATTCAGGAGACCGAGACGTGCGCAACTACTGGGCGGAGCGACGGCGCAATGCGGAGCACGTCCACAACGCCCGGCCTCGTGCTGTCGAGCACCTCACGATGCTCAACAACCTCACGGCTCAGGCTCACAATCACGGGGTCGACACGCATCTTCCAAATGAGGCCTCTGTCTGGGCAAAGCTCTCTAGGTACGCAACCTCGATCGCGGAGCCCATGACGTGTGTGTGCTTCCAGTGCGGCATGGTCAACCACCGCTCCAACACGCACGTCATCACGGTCCGAAACGTGACGAGGCCACGCGACTGCCGAGCGTATCGCGTCTTTCTTAAGGCTAATCGGGAAGAGCGCACGGGCTCGCCGGGCCGCATCATTAGAGGCAATGGTCGCGGCTGCATTGGCAGCGAGGCGGTTCGCGGGCACGAGCACGCGCCGCGGGCCGTCGCCGTACTGGCGCTGTGGCGGAGAGGCCGCATCCTCTGACGAGGAGGGCGACGAGAACGGCATTGGCGGCATATGCAAAAGGCTCGAGCCGCGATAGTGGTTCGCGCCGGACGCGAGCGCGCGAAGAGAGCGCTCGTCGCGCGCCAAATGAGAGAACTTGTAATGGGGTGGAAAGGTCGTTGTCATTTTTCTCATCTTCAGATTGTGCCTCTGTTTCGAGATGCTTGCGATGGGCGCCGATATGATACCTCGTTGGACGTTTGGCGGCCCTCTATTGTCTTGGAATCGAGGGAGCGCCGGCCGTGCCCCACCACTTCGGGAGGGTGGGCTCGCGGAGCACCGGTTGCTCTAACTCTGACCGCTTTAGCTCCTGAGTTTCCGAGATTTGGTTGCAATTCTTCTCTGTGTCTCGTTTCACTGTTAACAAGTACGAGTACGCCCATAATGAAAGTGTCGCATGGCTCGCTCCGAAATGTCCCGCCGCGCCCAAGCCCCTGTCCTTCCCAGCGCACTCACGTCGATCGACCCAGTCCCTCCTGCAACCGAGCGAATGCCTGCCGCCAAGGAGACAAAACGTCGAACGCCCTCTGGAAAGTGGCCCGACAAGACCCGGCAGACCTTCGTACTATTTCGCCTGTTTCTGGCCCTGCCCGCGCCCATGTTCTTATTGTTCACCGGCACTCAATACTCACGACGTGATCAAGTCGCCGGTTGGACCGGGTCCTTTACAGAGCTCTCCGCAGGGCAGACCCTTGGAATCCTAGTCTGGGCCGCTTCAACTCCTCCTCTCTTTTTATCGCTCCTCCTCGCCCAGGTCAATGATTCTGACGATGCCAGTAAACAAAACGCCCTTACCGAGCGCGTCTGGACGTGGCCCATGTCGTTGGAGTTTGCTTTGTATCTCGTCTCCATCTATGGATACTTCGCGTTTTACTTTCGCGAGCAATTGGATTTTTACGTATTCGGTTGGTTCTTCGGCAATATCTGGGCTGTTGTCGTATTCTACTCTTTTACGATTGTGCTGCGTTCCATCAAGAAATACCAAGAGAAGTACAAGTCATTCGTCCTCTCGCAAGCAGTGCGGGTCGGCATCATCACCATGATAATGGCGTGCGTGGCCACCTATGCTCTGACGGCGATGCAGCGGGTGCCAATTGAAGCGACTCTGCTGAATGTCTTCGTTGAGTTATCACTCAACGGCATCGCTTGTGAGGACCAGGCTGCGTTTGTATCGGCGTTCGAGGCATCTGCCGCCAATGCCAGCTGCCCTGCCGTGCCCAATTGCGGCTACGTGACTTACGAGGACCTGTGCCAGGCCGTGCAGTACGCGCCGATGGTGCAAGTCCTAGGGAGCGACGTAATTGACGTGAACGTCTTCATTTTTGCATCCTGGTTTCTCATCTCACTTTTCATTTTCGGCACTGGCCGTGCAAGCGCTGACGACGGCTATGAGCACTTGCTCGCTCCACACATACTCGTTGCCATGGTGCTGGGCCTCGCGTCACTGATACTGACACTCTTCTCATTCATGCGCCTCCTCATCATTGTGCAACGACTTTCTGTACCGCGCCCGGCCGCTTACTTTGACCGAACGGACCTGATGAACAAGTACGAGCTGCCTTTGACCTGCTACGGCGAGTGTGCTCCGTTCTTGTTATATGGCAAATTTGCTCTGTACTTTCTTTTCGTCTTGGCATGCAACTTCGACTTCCTCAAAAAGTATGCATCACGCCTGCGTATCTCCGACGAAGCCCAAAAGGAGCTGGTGGAGCAGGCCATCAAAGAGCTCAAAAGCCAAGGGTGGGACGACGACGCACCCTCCTTCTACTTCATCCCCGCCGAAAGGGTGCGCGAGTGCGACACCAAGTCGCTGCCTCGCATGCAGACGCTGCGCAAGGACGGCCACCTAACGAAGATAAGAATACCCCTCGCATCCGCGTTCCACGAACCCGCATTTTGTGGCGGTGGCATCATGGCGAACATCCTCTTCGTGAGCCATCGGTGGGAAGACAAAAGCCAGCCTGATGTCGACGGCGAGCAACTCAAGGCCATCAAGGCGTATCTGGAAGCGCACACAGATATCAAGTGGGTCTGGTTTGATTACTCGTCAATGCCCCAGAAAGTGGATGGCGTTGACACTCGGACTCCCGACGATAAGGCCGAGTTCCAGCTGATGCTTGCCGCCATGGCCGACCTTTACCTGACTGCGCGCGTCCTCATTCTCCTCGACGGGTCGTACGCATCCAGATTCTGGCCGCTGACGGAGGCATGGTGCTCGATGCAGACGGTCACGTCCAATGGGCTCCGCCCCGCAACGGAGGCTGAGAGTCGCTACACGATTGAATGTATCCACACGGCTGACGAAACGCATGATAAGGAGGGGCTCGTTCAAAAGGTGTCCAAGAAGACGCCCGAGGAAATGTTCGAGCACCTCAAGAAGCCGGACGTGATCGTTACCAATGCAAAGGACAAGGAGACCATGTTGCCCAAGATCCTGGAGATCGATAGGCATGTCATTGAGATGTTTCGAAAGCAAGCGTCACCGCCAGCAAGTGAGCATGTGATTGATGCGCCTATGTTGAAGCCTGAGACTGTTGGTGTTGCCGTCTCGGAGAAGGTGGCCGACTTAATTCTGAAGCGCTACGCCATCGGCAGCTGCGTGTACCTGAAGCGCAGCAACGGAGAGGAGACTCTCGCCTATGTGAACGCGTACGATGCAGAGGAGGATGCAGAGGAGGCGCTCTACACCGTGGAGATCGAAACGCTTGGCTCAGGGCAGACAGAGAAGTGCCACGAGAAAGATCTGCGAGCGGCTGGCGTCTTCGAGGGGTTGATCAGCTCTGCGCGCGCTTCCCTTTTCGCTTCCAAGGCCGACGACAGCGACTTGCATCATGCATAGTGTGATCAATGATGCATGCGTACGCGCTCTGAGTGAGTGCTGCGGGTGGTGCGGGTGGTGCGTAAGCGGACCGGAGTGTGCATGTGCAGCGTGTATGGCTATGGGTGTGCGGGTGCTGCGGGTGGTGCGCGTATGCGGAGTGTGCGTGTGCAGCTTCGGTCAGGGTGGTGCGAAGCGTGAGCGCGCGGAGTGTGCGGGTCGCTGCGTGAGGGTGCAGGGTGGTGCCGGTGTGCAGAGTGACTGTTGACAAGCGTGTGTCACGGGGCATGTATATGCTCAGTGCGCGAAAACCGAAATCGTCGTTCCCTTAACGTTTCCCTTGTTATTCCCCTTGTTCCCCTTCAGGATTAAGTCAGGTTTAGTCCAGTAACAGGTTCAGTCAGTAACCACACTGTGGGAAATTCCCTGGTCAGGGGAAGTTCTTCGAAAGAAACGTTCATCGAAACGTTTGACCGATAACCAAACCCATCAGACTTACATAGGCGCGGAGCGTGCGGCCAAAACCGCATGTCCGGGTCCCTGGTTTGATTTTAGAATTCTTGCATTCGTTTCGAAAATTCCGCAACCCCAAAAACGTGGACCAATAAATCGGACGAGAGTCATACGCCTGCAGTCCGACTGGACTGCCCCATGGAAGACCCGCTACCGACAGATCCGGAGCCGGCAACAGCCCGTACAGCTTCCGGATCGCATTCGAAGATGGTGGTCAACGCTGACGGCCAGCTAACAAGCCGCGAGCCCGAGCGCGTGAACAACGGTAGCTTGCTCCAGGCGATTAGCTTCAGCTCCACGCGCACGTGGTTCTTCAGCAATTTGACCTTTATGGGCACGCTCCTATGGGGGCAGGAGCATGGCGCACTGCCTGAGAAAGTCACCAATTTCGAGATCCGCACCCAGTCACTCACACGCGCGGCATACGCCACGTCGCGGGGTGGAATTGTGCGCGCTCAGAACCCTGAGGATGGTGGCGCGCATACGGCGCGCTCCGGTGGCGCGCTGACGGCGCGCTCCACCTGCAACTCGGCGAGATCACAAGGCTTCGGCATGAGCACGGCGCGTTCAGCGGCGAGCAATGGCGCGGTCGACCTGCTTGGCAGTGCTCGCGAGTCGCCGGTGAGCGCCGGCGTGTACGCAAAATACCAAAGGTCACTCGAAAATCGCGCCACAGTGGAGCAGGCGCACGCAGATCGTAGCACGCGCGACGAGGTGCGTCAAGAGAAGGCGCGCCAGCAGTACGAGGCCTCGCAGGAAAAGCGCGAACGCATGCGCAGCGTCAACGATCGGGTGCAGCGGGCGCTCATCCGTCGGAACCTCGAGCAGGGACGTCAAGTCCGACAAGAGAGCATCGACAACGCGCACAAAATTGAGCGGATTCGCGAGGAGCACCACGCCGTTGTCCGGGCGCAGGTGGAGAAGGACAAAGGCGGGTACGACAGCAAGGATGCACGGCTTGATGTACAGGAGAGGCTGCAGCGGCTGCTTTGCGGGAGGAGCACGTGAGGGAAAAGCTGGCTTTCGCCGAGAGTGTGCAAGAATTTCGGCAGCGGACGACCGAAGAGCGGCACCAAGCTGCGGAGCTGCTGAAACAGACGACGAATGCTAAGTTGACCAAAGCCTTACAGCTCAGTCACCGTCGCAAGGCGAAGGACGCCGCCCAACTGCGGGCCGACACCGAGCGGGAAATGTCGCGCAAGGCACAGTTAGGGGAGGAATTCATGGCCATGCAAAAGGAGAAGCGCGAGCGCGTTGCAAAGATGAAGCAGGAAGCTGGGCAATCAAGGGAGCAGCTCACGAAGCAGAGGCGACGGCGGATTGCGCAGCTGAGGAGAGATACCCAGGCTGAGATCGAAGAGAATGAGCGGCTGACGCTCTCCAGCAGGCAGAGCGTGCGGAACAAGATCTTCTCGGCCCATTTTGTGAAGCGCGAGGCGGCGGTAAAGTTCGATGGCTCCGAGTTTCGGAAGCTGTACTCGATGGATGACCTTGCGGACTCCCAAATCGGCGCGGAGAATGCCGAGATCCTGAAGAAGATTGCCTCCGTGACGCAGCGCACGGACGACGACGTCGCCGACGAGGCGGCGGGTGAGGCACGCATCCAGGCTGCTGCCGACTCCAAGGCGAGGAAAGAGGCTGAGCGAAAGCGGATAGCGCGCGAGAATGCCGAGAGGGCTCATCGCATAAGGAATGTCACGGCGGTCACGGATAACGTGCTAGACACGGAAGCTTCGGCCGTGCGACGCAAAGAGATGGCGATCGAGTCCAAGGAGCGCAGGAAGGCGGAGGCGGCGGCGCTTGCGCAGGCAAACTTGGAGATCTACAAGCGGCTCAAGAGTGTCAAGGCAGCGACGGATGATGACGTCACCGATGAGGCATTGGGCGAAGCGCGGCGCCAAGCTGCAGCAGCCTCGCGTAAGCGAAAGCAAGAGGAGGCGGAGAGGCTCGCGCGAGAGAATGCCGAGTTCGCGCACGGACTGAATAGTGCCAAGGCGGCAACGGACACCGACATCACCGACGAGGAGGCGGGGCGGCAACGCAACGTCATGGCGTCGGAGTCCAAGGAGCGCAAAGCGGCTGAAGCATCAAAGCTAGACAGTCAGAATGCGCAAATGAAGAGCACATTGAAGAAGGTCAAGGCGAAAGTCGACGACGACATCGACGATGATGCGGCAGGGTTGGCGCGCAAGGGATATGACATCCATCATCGTAACATTTCGCAACAACTTTGAAGCTGTGTAATGTTTCGTGTTGGATGTTGGGATTGGAAGCCCCTGGCCGCACGGCCGGGCTTGGGCACGTCGGGTCCCGCGCGTGCTCGCCTCCATCTTCAGCACCGGATCAGACACGCAGGTTTCCGGTGAGATGTTTCCGGATTCCGGTCCGTCTTATCTGTGCATCACACTTGTTAGGGATGTTAAGTAATAATCAGCCCCGAGAGCTGGCCTTGTGAGGCCGAGCTCTGAGTCCCCCTATTCTAAACAGTACGGGTCTGAGGAGGGTGGGGCACGACAAACGCGGCGGAGCCGCTGACCAGGATGCGCGACGCGCTTGGGGCGACATCTCAGGAGATCTATGCGACACGTCACGCAATGATTACGGATCTTGCTTCGCCAGATTTGGCAAGCACAGTATGCTTCTGTATATTCATGCGCATGCATGCATGTTAGTTTCACCCGCCCGCCGGCGCTCCGGGCTCGACAGTACGGGTCGAGGTGTTGCGCCTACCGCCCTTAACGTTGTTCGCTCTGGAAGACAACCAATCTAGCGCAAGCGCTAGAACCCACCGGTCCGAATTCGTGATCCGAGTCTCTCTTCAGCACAACGCGTCCTGGGGAAATACCCTATGCCTATCGCTATCCGATCGGATGCCCGCTCGAGCAGCGCGTCCGCGCGGAGGTCCCGGGGCGGGGTGTCAACCGGTCAATCTTGAAATAAAGTCATGAATAAACCAATAAAGTACGTACTGACGATGCGGGGATTGGGGCGTTCACATTTTGGTAATAACAAATACGGCACCGATAAGGTCATTGCGCAGTGATCGCGGCCGTGCGCGGGCTTTTCTGGCGTTGCGTAGAGCGCTTAGAGGAGAACGACTGGTTGAGCGAGGCTCCGTTTGATGGCTTTAGAGCTCTATTCCGTACAGAGACGAGTGTCTCCTCAATAGCACTTATCGCCGGATGGGGCGGCCCATCGGGTGCTGGATCATCACGGCGTGAAGAGCTCGTGCTCGTCGTCCTCCTCGGTCTCAGTCTCGGTCTGCTCGCCAAAGGTCCACTGCAGATCGTCGGCCTCGAGTGCGACAAAGACGGCGTCGCGATGCCGCTCGAGCATTGCGATGACGTGTGGGTTGGCGTGCTTGCGACGAAGCGCCAAATCGAGGGGCGAGTGCCCTTCGTCATCGCAGGTGACGGCCGCGTGAGGCCGGTAGTTGAGGAGGGCCTGCACGACCGCGCACGGCGCGCCGTAGCACGCGGCCAGGTGCAGGGGCGAGCGGCCACGGTAGTCGAGACACGAGGCGGCGCGCGGCGCAGCGTGCAGGAGGGCGAGCACCTTCGGCCGCCCCAGGCCGAGGCGCAGTGCCACGTGGAGAGGCACCTCGCCCCGCCGGTACTCGGCCGAGAGAGCCGCCGTCTCGGCACCTGCGGCCGCCATGGCGCTCAGCAGCTCTGCCGAGATCCGCTCGGGACAGCGCACAGAACGGGCGCTGCCGCCCGTAGCGCCGCCGGCAAGCCGCGCGGCTGCCCTCGACGAGCTCCTCGCCGCGGTGGCCGTTTCGTCGATTTCGTCGATTTCTTCGAGCTCGTCGAGCTCGCGTTGGCGCCTGTGCTCGCTCGCGTCTCGTCGCGACGTCTGCGGAGATGCGCCAAGCGGCTCACGCCCAGCACAGCGCACTGCCAAGTGGAGGGGCGTATTGCCATCCTGATCGATCGCCTCGAGCTCATGACGCGCGAGCTGCGCGCGTCGAGCGATCGTCTCGTCACTCGCACCGCCCTCGAGCAGCTCGCGCACACCCACATGACGAACCTGCCACGCTGAGTTGCGCATCAGCAGTGCCACGCCGGCGCGCCACGCTTCACTCACGCGACGCGCGATGAGGAGCGATCGCATCGGTAGACGCAGCAGGGCTTGCTCGACGAGGTCTGCGTCCAGGTACGGCGTGGCCAGGCTCGCCACCGGCCAAGCCGTTGGGATGGCGGCCGCGGCGGCGGTCGCGGCAGCAGTGGCGGCAGTGGCAGTGGCGGCAGTGGCAGTGGCGGCGGCTGTGTCTGCCGCGATTGACGACGAGGTGGCGGTGAGCGCCGTGGTGAGCGCCGTGGTGAGCGTGGCCAAAGCAAAGGGTGGGCGATCGGTCGGCAAAGTCGTCGCCGCCTCCACCGCGCCAGCCTCCTCATCCTCACCTCCTCGTTCACATCGAGCCTCCTCGTTCACACCGAGCGTCTCCAGCCAATGCAGCTCCTCCTCCTCCTCGGCGCTCATGCCGCCCTCCACCTCGTCATCCGCCCGGCTGCCCGACGAATGCCCATGCGCTGTCGCCTCGAGGCCGGCCGTGCGCTTCCTGCCATGCCCTTTCTTGCCCTGGCGCCGCTTCAGCGCAAGCGCCGACGACGCGGGCGGCGCGGCAGGAGGGCGCGAGGCCGCAGCTAGAGGGGATGGCAGTGGAGCAAAGCGCGAGGACTCCTCTGCTGTCAGCCGAGAGCGCTCAGCATGGCGCTCACTATGTCGACGGCTGCCTAAAAAGGGCGAGCCGCCGACCACATCATCGCCACGGCCATCATGGATGATTCGCACCTGGCCACCGCCGGCTGCCACCGTGCTGGCCATGGCTACCACAGCGCCGGCCATGGCTACCACAGCGCCGGACCCTTTGCTGTCGGCGGCGGCACGAGCGAAGGTAGCTTGTGGCGCGGTCGCTTGTGGCGCGCAGTACGGCGCTTGCGGCGAGTCCCTCTCGGGCATGTCGAAGAGGGCGCGGATCTCGTGCGGGAGATTGCACGAGCCCAGCCGCTCGGCGAGATTCGAGATTGCGATCTCGAGCAGCGGAGCACAGTCGAGATACGAGGCCGCCGTGGCCAGCTCGCACACGCCGCGCGTGGGCAGCTGCGCGAGCGCCGTGGCGGTGTGAAAGTCCAGCGCCATGAGCCGCCACGCGCGCGGCTGGGCCTGCAGGGAGGAGGAGCTGAGGAGTGAGCGGAGCATGCGTGTGGTCAGCAGCGGCCGTGCCGTCGAGTCCACCTCCAACGGGGCCAGCAGCGGCGGCGGCCGCAGCCTCTGTCGGCCCAAGCCAGCGCCCGACGCAGCGCTCGAGGCAGCGCCCGACGCAGCGCTCGACGCAGCGCCCGACGCAGCGCCCGACGCAGCGCTCGACGCAGCGCTCGACGCAGCGCTCGACGCAGCGCTCGACGCAGCGCTCGACGCAGCGCCCGACGCAGCGCTCGACGCAGCGCTCGTCGCAGCGCTCGACGCAGCGCTCGACCCTCCAGCCGCTGGGAGCCACGTGGGCGTACCGGGCGCCGTACCGGGCGCCGTGGCGCCGGCGGCAGCGGCCCCGTGAAAAGAAGTCTCGAACCAACTAGGCGTCGTGTTGGGCTCTGGGCCCTCCGGTTCGGCTGGCAGCGAAGGGGTCGGACTGTCGGCCGGTAACGGCAGCGGCGGCGGTGCGAGCGCCGGCGGTGCGAGAGCCTGGCCGCTCTGAGTGGTGGCGGCGACGGTGCGGATATCCCGAGGGGCGGCGAGGGCGCGCGCGGGCGGTGGCGAGGCGAGGACTGGCAGTGGCGAAGACCAGTCGTCGTCAGCGCCGCCGCCGCCGCCGCCGCCGACGTCGTCGTCGTCGATCAACGAGGAATGCGGCAACGAGGGAAGCGGCGGCAGCAGTGCCCGCCGTTGCATCGGCGCGTCGGTCGCGAGGCGCCCTTGGTCGCTCTTGTCGCGTAGCCACGCGGAGAAGCGAATCTCCTCAAAGGAAGCGCTCTCATACGCCGCCATCGCCGTGATGGCCTGCAGGCGGCAAGGGCGACCCGACGCATCCACCACCAGCGGCGAGACCGTGGGCGCAAAGGGCGGCGCAAAGGGCGGCGCGAATCGGGCGGGATCGCTCGGGCGCGGGCGTAGGAAGGGTGTGTCAAAGGGTGTGGGCAGTTCTGAAGGCGCCTGTGGGAACTCCCCATCGCCGTCGCCGACGCTGCCCGCGGCATCGCCCAAGCCGCCGCCTCCGCGGCCCGCACTGCTGCATGAACTGCTGCATGCACTGCTGCTCGCACGCCTTGTCCATCCCAAGGCACGGCGCTCGGCAGGGCTGAAGCCCTCGCCTAGATGGGCGCGGCGGCACATCCAGCCGATCGGATCGTGTGCGATGGGATCGTGCCGCGCGATCGGGTCGTGTGGAAGGTCGTGTGCAAGAGGCTCGGCCGAGCTCACACGCTGGCGGAGCATGCAGTAGTCGACGATGGCTTGGAGGCTCAGCACCGTCAGCAATGGCGGCATCGTCAAACGTATGGACGGCGCCGTGTCGAGCGGCGCCGTGTCGAGCGGCGCCGTGTCGGGCGGCGCCGTGTCCGTCGGTGTTGCGGACTCGTTGGGAGCCGTCGATGCAACGCGCATGGGTCGGCCGGCGCATGGCTCCACCGTGATCGGCTCGACAGGGCGGCCCTCTGCCGCGGCTGCGGCGTGCACCTCCCTGGCTCCTTCCACAGCTCCTTCCACAGGAGGATGCGCACGCTCGTCCTCGTCATCGTCGTCCTCGTCCTCGTCTTCGTCGTCGCCAAAGCCAGACGAGAGCATCAGGTGGATGGTGGCGCAGAGCGCGCGCACGGCGGCGCTCGAGGCCACGCAGATCTCTACCGGTATCTCGTTGGCGCCCCCAGCCGCCCCACCACACACGAGCACAAGCATCCGATCCGCCCTTTGCCCACTCCTGCCCATCTGCCGCCCGACGCTGCCGCTCCGGCTGCCGCTTCGGCCGCCGCCGCCGCCAACGTCGACGTCGCCGTCGACGCCACTGGCAGCGCCAGCACGAAGCCGCCTACGCTGGCGGCTGTCGTGGATGGCCGCCGCGACCCTCGAGGCAGCCAGCTGGAGCGTGCTCAAGGTGGGAGCGCCAAACGGCAGGCAGCCGAGCAGCGGCTCTGGCCCTGGCGGGGCGCCGGCGGCGTCAGCGAAGGCGGCGCCGACGGTGCTGCCCAGCACGGCGCCCATGGCGGTGAGAGCTCGCGGCGAAACGTCCGTTGGGGCCAAAGGTGCCCTGGGCCAGGCGTGGGCGCCGTGTTGGGCGCCGAAGGTCGAGGCGAGAAGCGAGGCAGGCGCCATGTTGGGCGCGGAGGTGAAGCAGGCGACGGAGGCGAGTGAGGCGGTGATGCCGCCGCCGTAGGCCAACGACGGCGGCCCGCCCGACGGGCGCTGCCACGCAGCGAAGCGCATCTCTTCGAAGGATGCATGCGCGTGTACCTCCGAGGCAGTGATCGACTGCAGCCGCGCGCCACGGCGCTTTCTCACCAGCTCGGGCGCCATCTCGGGCGCCTCGTCACAGACGAGCGGCCCCGAAGCGGGGCACTGCTGCCCCGACGATGGATGCCCCTGGGCTCCTCGAGATTGAGCGCCGTGTTGGGCTCCTCGAGATGGAGCGCCGTGTTGGGCTCCTCGAGGCGACCCCTCCCAGTCCGTTCGGTCCGACGAGGGCACGTCGCCCATGCTCTCGAACACGTGGTCACCGATGTCCATCCAGCCTCGGGTGGCGAACCAAGCTCCCTCCTCCCACACGATCATCGGCTCGAAGTTCTCGCGCTGGGCGAGCTCCGACGGTGCGCCGGGCAGCTGGACCGGGAAGTTTGCGAACTCCCACAACTCCGACAGAGCCACAGGGGCGGCCACCTGGCGCGGGCCGGTCGAGCGCACATGCAGGATGGCAGCACAGCCGCCGGCGCCGTCCGGCGCCAGCGTCAGTGCCACCTGGTGCTTGCGCATGCGCCGGAGCTCGAGCGCGTCGCAGAAGCCCTCACCCACGAACCCGTCAACCGTCCGCGGTGGCGGCGACTGCTGGTATGCCGCGTGCCGCAGCTCCTCGAAGGAGGTGTCAGCGTACGGATCCATGGCGGTGATCGAGTGTAACAGGCAGTGCCCAGCCGTGAAGGCGAGCTCCGCCTCCTTTGGCATGTACAACACGCTCTCAAAGGCCGGAGAGGCGCCTTGTGCGCCGCTTGTCTGGCCAGGCCCGGTGCCAACAGCCTTTACGGGTGGAGAGGCGCCTGCAGCCTTATCGGGCGTACACTGCTTGCAAAGTGGTTGTGCGCCACGGTAAGTCGTGCGATACGACTTCTCGCAGCGGACGCAGACGCAGGTGCGCGTGCGAGGCATGCTCGACGACGCTGAGAAGATGAATTCCGCAAGACAAGTCAAGTCAAGTCAAGTCAAAGAGGCTCCCAGCAACCCCTGCAGCAATCACTCCCGCAAGCCCATGGTCCTGTGTAGGTCCTTTCCTCTTTCTTTCCACGTAGCACCGGTTGTCGCGTCTGTCGTGTTTACCCGGTACGTTCACACGGGTCGCGCCTGATTGGTAGATCCATGCCGATCAGCCTCCTCGCAATCCTCGGTGCCCTTACTCAGGTGGCAGCTCTGATGCCAAGTAAACCCGTGCGTGGCTCCCAGCTCTTGTCGATGGTGCAACCGAGTCCGCAGGCGAGGGCGTGCATTGGCGATGGTCTCAGCCGTTCGTACGTGTACTACACGACAGCACCAGCTCGCCTGCGGATGGCAACCGCTCAGGAGCCGCCAGCAAACCCATTTTCGCTGTCCGAAGCTTGGAAGCGTATCAAGGCCTCCTATGCCGAGGGTTATAACGATACCCGTGCCACATTTGTGCGGCGCAAAACCGAAACGCTTGCACCCGGGAGCCTCAGGCCTGTCGATTGCATCGGGGCTCTGATGCTGGGAATAGTCCTCGTAGAAGCCGCAAGCTTTGGCGTCGCGCTGGGCTTCGCCTGGCTGCTCGGGGCATCGGCCGAATTTTCATCCTCCGCCTCCGTAAACCCGCAGGTGCGCCTTCAAGCAGCACTCGGCGTGGCGCTGGTCTTTCGTGCGCACACGAGGCTCTGGCGGCTGCTAGCCGAGCTCGTCGCCGTGGCCTTCGCGGCGGATGCCGTTGCGCGCCGCCCCGTGGATGCGCGCCCGTCCTTCGTCGCCGACCGAGCCAAGCAGGCCCTGGCCCTCCTCATGGTCCTCGCGCTCACGCTTCGTGCGATGAATCGAGGCTGGCTCGCTGGCAGCGTCGAGCCTGCCGCCACGGTGCTCGCTTCCAAAGCTACGTCGGCGCTCGCATCCGTCTTTGGCTCTCCGCTGCTTGCGCCGCTTGCGCCGCTTGCGCCGCTTGGCCATTGGCTATCTCCCATGGCGCGACTCGCCGAGCAACTTGCTCACGCGGCCTGGGCAGCGGCGCTCGGCGTCAGCGCGGTGCTGTGCTCATGGGACGTATGGGCAAGCAGCCTGCCGCCGATCGCCGCGCTCAAGCGCCTGGCGGAGCTCGAAGAAACGCTCGTGCTCCCACCGGTGCGCTTTCTGGCGGATGCACTCCACGCGGCCTACCTGGAAGTGCTCGGTCCGGGGCTGAAACGACTCGGATGGCTCACTGTGCAGACGCTCGGGTGAGCGAGGTGGAGACAACAGGAGAACCGCTGAGGGATCCATGAAATGTGTACGACTGTGGATTCGGGTTGATAATTGACGTGGTCGTGTACAATCATGTACATGTAACCGTTGCAAGTTATGCAAGAGCGGTGGCGCACGAGTAGAGCCGGGCCGCGGGCGCGACTCCACGACGTATGTATTCAGCGCTAGAGTCTTCAGCCTTTCGGCGACCGTCAGCGCAGCCGGTCCGGCAACCGCATCGCCGAGCGTCGGCGCCGTTGCCCCGGTAGCCGGTTCGGAAAGGGTCATGAATTTGAATACATCGACAGTGAACGCGATTGTGACGCGCTCGAGAACCGCCGCGCGCGCCCGCGCGCCGAGATTGCGAGATAAGCGCGGCGAGAAGGCGCGAACCTACGACGGTCGCGCGCGCCGCCCCCCCGCCGCGTGGGCGTGGTTGGTCCCCCGACGCCGCGGGCGCGCGGCGCCGCCCCGCGGTCGCGCGGGCTGTCGCCGGGGGCGGCGGGGACGCGGGGAGTACCGGGAGTTATCCGATTTGCATAATGGTCCATCGTACCATCGACGTTACGTCCGCCGTGTACCCCGATGGAAGTTGCGGAACCGGTCCGAGCGCGTGAACCTTCAACGTACTCGTACACCGAACGGGGCACCGGGCGTGCTCGGCTTCGAACCCACACAAGAATATCACCACGTATCGTAATCACCACGCGCAAACTCTAGCTGAGCACACCGGTTCAACTTGCCAGCCATCTTCAGCGGCACGGACTATCGCCGCGCGCATCGCCCCACGCGGGCGCCTTCTCCCTCCCTGTCACTGCCGCCGCCTACCACAGCTCACTGCCGCCACGGTTACCACCTTTCCCAAAGGGACCTTTCCCTCTGCCATTCCCTCCCAGAGGGGCGTTTGTTGCCGTCCCCGCCTTCGTTGCCGCCCCCGCCCTCGCCGCCGCCGCCTGCACCGCCGCGCGCGCGCGTACCAGCCTACCGCGGGCTCAGATTGCGTCCTTCATCTCGACGCCGCTCGTGGCCGAGGACTGCGCTATCGGGTTGTCGATGGTCGTGGTCGGGATGGCCTTGACGATCGTCGTCGCCTTCTTCTGGCGGAGCTTAAAGGTGCACACGATGATGGCGACGAGGAGCACGAAGAGAGGCACGCCCACGCCCACCGCAACGCCGATCACCACACTGGAAGACACGCCGGCCCCGCTGCCCGCGTTCAAAGCCAGGCTGCCGGAGTTGAACGGCGGCGGGGGCGGAGCGACGGCGACCGTCGTCGGTGCGACGTTGGCAACCGCCTGCACGGTGACGCCAAGCGCAGCGCTGAGCGCGGCTGGCGTCGTCGCGGCGAGCGTCGCCGCCGCGGTACTCGCCGCCGCCGGGCTCGGGTACAAGATGGTGGCGGCGACCGCGACGGAAGCGGAGGTGACGCTGAGCGAGATCGCGGACGAGAACACGCCCAAACGGGTCGCCAGGCGGTTCTTGAATGCGTTCTGATCGAAGCTCGAGACATCGCCCGCCACGGTGAAGGTCGCTGTGATGGCGGCAACGTAGCTTGCGCCCGGCAGCAACGGCGGCGGTGGCCGCGGCGGCGGCCGCGGCGGCGGCCGCGGTGGCGAGGGCGGCGACGGTGGCAAGGCCGGTGGCGAGGGCGGCGAGGGCGGCGCCCGCGGAGACGCGACGAGGGAGACGATGAGCTGGGGCGCGCCGCCCGTGGTGGAGAGGTGCGACTGCATGCCGCAGCCGTCGGAAAAGGTCGGGACCACGATCCAGCCGTAGTTGGGCGTGCCAGAGAGCCACGCCCTGACGCTGTCGGTCACATCGACAGAGTGGGTGCCAAGGGAGCACGGCATGTTGTGATCCGCCGCGCCATAGGTGCTCGACGAGCCGCCGGTGGTGCTGGTGGGCACGTACGGCAGCGAGCTGTACGAGGTGGACATGCTCCACGGGACGAGGAGCTCGTGCAGCTCGCCCATATTGCCCGGCGAGTTGCCGTCCCCGCCGATAACGTACCGGAGGGTCGCGGACTGGAAGCGGCCCGCTGGGATCCCCGAAATGTCGAACCAGAGAAGCACGTAGTCGCGGTCTGTCTCATCTCGGGAGTTGCCGTCCCACCAGATGACGTTGTTCGGGTAAGGCGCTTGCGCTTGCACAGTTGTGGGCTGCGTCGAGCGGATCCAGGTCGACCTCGAGGCGCTCGGGCCTGAGAGGATGATGGCGTCGAGTGGCGGCAAGGGCGGCGGGGGAGGCTTGGGCGGCGGGCGGGGCGGCGAGGGCGGCGGGCGGGGCGGTGAGGGCGGCGCGGGCGGCGCGAGCTGATAGTTGACCTGCAGGTATGGGCGCTGACTAGCAGACGAGGTGCAGCTACGGATCTGGGCACCGTTGTTGCCTCCCGTGGGCACGAAAATCCAGCCGTTGTTGTTCGTGCCGGAAGGATTCGTCCCGAGCCACCGGAGGATGGACGCGGTGACGTCGATCTCTTTCCAGCCCGAAGTCCCCGGTGCAGTGGCGATTACCTCCGCGCGGTAGTCAGCCCCCACCGTGAGGCCACCGCTGCCCGCGAAGCTGTTGAGCGTCACGGTATTGGCATTCCATGGATGGAGGATCTCGTGCACGCTTGCTTGCTCGCCGACGTCGGAAATAAAGTAGCGAAACTTTGCGGCCGTAACGATGTCGTGCGGATGGATTTGGTGGCTCGCAGTCCCAAAGAGGTTGGTGAACTGCAACACGACGTAGTCCCGGTGGCCCGTGATCGAAGCGCCGTCCCAGGACAAGAGCTCGCTAGACGGCGCAGGGCCCGGCGCCGCCAACGGGCCTTGGTTTCTGTTCGGATTGTCGGTGGAGATTGTTGCCGATTGGCAGCCGCCGGAGACGCTCGCCGTCTGGCTGTTGAACTCGAGCATCCCGAAGGGAGGCAGCATGGGCGGGCTCGGGGGCGGCGGTGCACGAGGCGGCGGCTTAGAGGGGCTCGGAGGCGGCGGCGCCGTAGAGTTCACCTATAGGTGAACTCCCCACCGTTGGGACATCGAGGTACGGGGAGTTCACGTTCGTCGAGAACTGTAGATCGACGCCGTTGTTGCCGCCAGTAGGCAACACAATCCAGCCGTTGTTTGTACGGCTACCGGCGAGCCACGCGGCAATCGATGAGGTCACGTCAAACCTCTGCCAGCCAAGGGTTCCTGGGAAGGCTCCGGCGCCGCCGACGTTGGAGTTGTTCCACGATGACGGTGCGAATGGGAGGTTGGTCCACGTGACCGTGGACTGTCGAAAAAGCAGGGAGGGGCAGAAAGGGACGCGTCAGCGGGAAGAGGGCCTCAGCCAGGGTGCCACACGCGGTTGTGTGGGGAGCGCGCGTCTTCGCAGGCGGCGTGTGCACACACATGGTCCCAGGGAACGGTGAGCTCGCGGAGCGAGGCGGGGTTGCCCGCGTCGATCACAAAGTAGTTGAGCCAGACCGGGTTGGTCGGCACGAGCGTGGCACCGACGATGGAGCTCAAGTCGAACTTCATCAGGACGGCGCACGTGTCCGAAGTGACGCCTGAGACGACGTTCGTGGCCGAGATCGTGAACGGTCCGTCCCACCCCCCGATGTTCAAGTGGTTGTAGTTTGTAGCGTTATTAGTGCCGGCCCTGATGTATGTATCATAGGTGACGCTCGGGCCTCGGATGATGACGCCCGCGGCCGAGGCGACGAGCGCGAGGAAGAGCGTGGCTTTCATAGACGTCATCGATCACGCCACGAAGACGGTCGGCGAGGCTCCTGCTGTGGCGGACCGTCGGAACTCCGTCGGCGAATCGATTTTCCATTTTCTGCTAGGCATGCGAGTAACGGGCCTAACGGAACAATACTTAGACCGGTAACCTCCGTCGGAGGTCGTACGAGATACCGGAGGGTCCGGACTCCGGAGGGATTCCTCAGGGGAGAGTCGAGAGTGTTCGTGACCTTGTTGAGTCTAATCACCCCTCTCGCGACGCCTGGGGCTCAACGGAGCCGATGCCTCCGAGATCGCCCCTTGGCAGGTTCTTACCGACCGGTCGTCCTTCAGCGGTCAGCGCGGAGGAGCCCGATCGCAAGATGTGGAGGGGATCGGATCAGTGACGAGGGTATAATTGGGTATAGATGGATAGAAGGGACTAGACTCATCCACCGTTCACACAAGACACTAGAGGGGGGGACGAGGCCACGACCGTGCCACGAGCAATTGCCACGAGCCGAAACCCGCATGCGAAACCGGAACACCTCCCGGGTCTTCACGATGTTCATTATGTTACAATTCACAATTGTACGCGAATCGAAACAACATCATGAAGGATGCTGAACACCTTCCCTGGAGTTGTCACCCCACCTCCCAAAGCCCGCCCGCGGGCTACGCAGCCGCAGCCCCGCGCACGTAATGCGGAGCACGAAGAATACGGCGATGCATGCCCACGCCGTCGAGGGCTTCGGGCGCACCGCGATGGCCGCGGTCGTGAGCGTGGTGACGACGAGGGCGTTGGCGAAGGTCGAGAGCGCGAGGAATTTGTACGAGCGCCCTGATCCAAGGAGCACTGCCTCGAGCAGCGCATTCGGCGCGATGAGCGGGGTGCAGATGGCAGCCCATCGGAAGAGCCCGCGCGTGAGCTCCGCAGTTGCTGGGTCCGCGGAGGTGAAGAAGAAGGCACTCGCCGGCCCTCCGAGCGCGAGCAGTACGACCGCCGTCACCACTCCGAGAGCGGAGCAGCGGACGAGCAGCCGCTTCAGCAGAGCGCGAGCTCGTGCGAGCTCGCCCTGCGAGATTGCGCGCGCGCACAGCACCTGGCCGGCGACGGCGGGCGCCTCGGCCGCGAGGACGAGCAGGAGCCACACCTTGAGCACGACCCCGTGCGCCGCGATCGCCGTCGGCCCCAGTTGGCGCGAGACGGTCGAGGCGATGTATACCCAGGTGCCGACAGTGCTGCTGCTGCGAAGGAGTGTGGCGAGGCTCGTCCCTGCGAGCTTACGCGCGGAGGCCTCCTCCCGAACGCCCACAGGCGAGCTCGGAGAGGGCGGCGAGGGCGGTGAGGGCGACGCCTGGGGCGGCGCCTGGGGCGGCGCGGGCGGCGAGGGCAACGCCTGGGGCGACGCCAACGGCATCCGCGCAGCAAGCGTGCGCAGTAGCAGGGCAAACGCGCAGACCTGTGCAATGGCGGTGGCGGCCGAGACGCCCGCCACGCCCAGCCCAATTGGGCGGAGCATCAGCAGGGGATCGAGGAGAAAGTTGACCAATGCCGCCACGGCCGTCGCTCGCAGAGGTGCGCGGGTGTCGCCGAGGCCGCGAAAGATGCCGTTGGCCGCGAAGAATCCAACCGAACACGGCAGCGCGAGTGCACGGATGCGCACGTAGGCAACCGCATGCGCGTGCAGGGGCGAGCCGATCGGCGCTCCCATCAAGCCGACGCACCAAGGGGCGCTCGGACCGCCCAAGACGGCGCCGAGCACGAGTCCTATGCCCAGAGCAAGCTGGAGGGAGCGGCGAGCGTACGACTCAGCCTCGCGGAACTGGCCCTGCGCGACCAGCCGCGCGATCGTCGACGAGGCGGACTCACGGAGAGCGAGGGACGCGGCGATGGTCAGGGTGAAGAGCTCACTGCTCGCAGCGACCGCGCCCAGTGCCGTCGTGCCGAGCCGCGAAACCCAAAGGGTGTCAATGAAGCTCAAAAAGGGATCCAGCAGCGAGTTGAGCAGAGCGGGGGCAGCGATCGCGATCACCTCGCTCTCCTCGCTCTCCTCCTCGCGCCGTGCCGAGCGCTGGCGCTGCTCTTGCTCGGCCGAGAGCGGGGCACTGAGCCCGCTGACCAGGGCCGTTGGAGACGCTGGCGACACGAGCGCTGCTGCAGCCGCCGCCTCCGACTCGGCGGCAGCGGCCGCCTCCGACGGCGTCAGCATGACGATCGAAGCACGCTGCTGCCGCCACGGCAGCGGCCCGAGCCGCCAGGGGCGCGGCCGCCGTGGCGCACCGAACCAGCGGAGGCTCGAGGCGCTGCCACGGGCGCTGCCACGGCTGCTATGTGAACCCTTGGGAGCTGCAGCTGCGGAGTTCACTAGAGTGGTTGCGACACTGGCGGAAGCGACCGGCGCGCTGCCAACCTCGGCAGAGGTGAGTGGCGTCGACCCCAGCGCAGCCATGGCGCTCGACCTGACGCTCGACATGGCGCTCTCCTCCTGCCCCTCGACATGCACCGTCCCCTCTTCGCGCGCAAAGGCCGCAAGGAAGCCGGCGGCGAGATGATCGCCCCAGCGCTTGGCTCGCCAGCCCGTGGCGAAGCAGCAGTGTCCGCCCTTGGGCAGGCGCAGAAGGACCGCTCGCTCGCAGCCCCTCGCGAGGAGCGGCGGCACATTCTCGTCCTGGTTGCGAGCGTCGCACACGGGGTCGTCGTCGGAATTGAGGATGAGCACTGGGATGCTGATGCGGTGCGCGACCCCCATTGGGTTGCTGGCAGCGAGGAAGGCGGCGAAGCCAGTCCCCACCGCCCCGCTGCTGGTACCCTCGCCGCGGCCCGCCCCCTCCGCCTCCGGCGCCGCAAAGGGCGAGGCCGCCACCTGAAAGGCATGCATATCGGTGGCGCTTTGCATGCGACGGCATGCCTCTGGGTTGCGCACGCGCAGCAGCTCGCCGTTACGCCCGCCCAGCCAATGACGCTTCAGTACCCCGAGATAAAACCCACAGTCGTAGATCCAGCCGACGCGGGTGAGGCACACGCCGATATCGTAGCCCGGGCAGTTGGCCACAGCGGCCACGACGGGCGTGCGGCTGCCCTCCTCACCGAGGTAGCGCACGAGGAGCGCCGTGCCCGCGCTGATGCCGTACAGCCCGACCCGGGCGCCGGGGTAGAGATCCTTGACTCGGCCGATGGCAGCGCGCACGTCGTCGGTGGAGCCGAAGAGGTTGAAGCACGCTGAGGTGAGGTCATGGCCACATCCGCGAGCATGCAGCACGGCCGGCCGCACGCCAGATGCAAACAGTGCCTGGAGCGCATGCCCAGTGCCTTTGATGCTGCCACAAAGGCCGGGGAGGACCAAGACCACCGGCGCTGTCGGTGGCCATTCATGATGCGTCGGAGGATCTGGCCAAGCGATTGCGACGGTGCCTCCATCTTCCGTTCGCCACGAATCCACTGAATAAAAAGGCAACCTTGGCTCGTCGAGTTTGAGCCCATACCAGATTGTCTGCGCATGGCCGCCGACAAACCCATCAAGGTAGGGCGTTGGCGTGAAGCCAAGGGTGCCCCCGAGGCGCTCAACCACCTCCAGTGTGGCCTGTGCGCTCGCACCGAGGGAGACGCGAGGCGTGGCAGTGCCGCGGTGCGCGATGTCGACGAGCAGAGCAGCTCCACCGATGGCCTTCGCGAGCAGCGGAAGGGTCAGGTCCACCGAATCGAAGGCCGTCGCGAGGTAGCAGGGGAAGATCATGTGTATACTTCGTGAGAGAGTGAAAGTTCAGATTGGGCCCAGATTGTGGCGCGACCTCAAGAGTCTCAACGAATCGAATTTTATTGTGACTGTGAAATGCATCGTGTGAATTGGCGGTTGGCGGCCCGAGCGTCGCAATGCCGCTCCTGCGATCTTCATCTCGTGGCAAGGCTGAGGAAGTTCGACTGACAGTGATCGTGAGGCAGCACGAGGGCGAGCCCGCCATCCCGGTCCCGCGCCCATTCCAGCTCATGCGGGCGGGTCGCGAGGCCGGCGCGGGGCCAGCAGTCTCCTTTGCGCCGACAGAGCTGGTTGATCCATGTCGCGAGCCGGGTACGGGTGGCGCAATCCGCTCTACCGGAAAGCGCGCGCAGCGGGCCGCTAGCCAGTCGCCATACAAGCGCCCGCTGCCGCCGATTCCGGCCGAGCAGCACGCAGCAGCAGCAGCGGCTGCCACGAGAGCGAGAGAGGCCATTCCGGTGGCACCGCCCACCACGGGCCTGTCCGCTGCTATTGCCGGCATGGGCCTCGGCGACGGTCCGATCTCGTCGCGCACACGCGAGCGCGCCAAAGCCTATACGCACGCGATTCCGCCGCTCGGCTGGGCCTCGCATCCTCTGCCCATTCGGCGCGGGCTGCCCACGAAGACGCAGCAGCAACGCCTCGTGCCACTTGGCACGGCTGGCGGCACAGCCAGCCGCCTGCCGCTCCCGCCAGCCAGCCGCGCCGCGCTCGTCCTCCAACCGCCACCCGGCAGCTCGCAGCTGCTGCCGCCTCGTGAAGCGCGCGCGGCCGAGCGCAAGCGACAGGCGCTCGCGCTCGCGTCGACGGGCACCATGTACCCGGGGCTTCAGTCGAGCATGCTGGCGCAGCCGCCGCTCGCGATGCGCTCGATGCACGTGCGATGAAGGCGCGCACAGCTGCCCACACTCCCGGGGGATTCTCGTCGTAGTCGCTCGCCTGGTTGACTGATTCGCCGAGCCCAGGACCCATCCCAGCCGAGCCGCGAGCGGTTGCCCGGGTTCGTTCTACTTCGTACACCACACGTAGATCGTAGTTTATTTCCGGCGCAATGCATTGTTTTGTCTGTTCTCCTATGAAGTGCCACGCTCAGCCGGGATCCTTGGGTGTAGCTAACTTGTTGAAAATAACCCAAAGGCCCTTGGAAAGGCAGTTTAGGCACGGGCGCATTGTGGTCGCTTTCATTTATAATTTTATAAGCTTTCGTTTTTAATTTTATCAAGCGTCTAGCGTCAGCGTTATCATCGTTATCATGTCCCGCCAATTGTGTCCCGCAGGCTCCTGAACCTTCTACCTTGATCCATCAAGTTCAAGTTCAACTCAGTACTTGTGTTGACCGAGGGGAGCGGAGCCGTCCTTTGACGCTTTGAGGCTAATTTCGAGCGTGGGGGGACCGCGACGAAACATCTGACTGTAGATCATACAATGTACTTACCCCGCGGGGTAAGACGAATGTGTACTGAGCCCCGAGCTCCAAGAGTGTATGGATCGAAACGAAGGGGGCGCTGCCACGAGCACCGTCGCGGGCGGGATGAGACCGCAACCGCTCAAGACGGCGAAGCTAACACCGCTTATGTACACACCGCCGGGGGCGAAGTAGGTGTGAACGCAAAAGGCGGGCACCGAGATCCCCCGGGGAATCTCATTTTCACGCCGAAAAGCATGGCAAGCCGAACTCGGCGCACAAGCCCCCGCTCACGCTAAGCTCACGCTCAAGCTCCAAATATTAGTCAAACCCACCAACCAACCCACCAGCAAGCAGCATGCCAGCAACCGCCTTGCTGACATCCAGACGTACTGACCGTCACTCAGGACGTCGTAGTGGACAGTACAAGCCAGAACGAGGAGATATCGGAGAACGGAGATCCTATCTCGCAGATAATCTCTAAGGAGATATCGGAGATGAGATCACGGTAAGATCACGGAGATAATCTCGGAGACACGGAGAGTTCCGGTGAAGCGCCCGAAGCGCGAGATGCAACCTATAGGATCGGTTTGGCACCCAGTACCGAGAATGTCCCTATAGCATAGGAAGATGCTAAACGTGTATCCATTCAGTATCCATTCACAGGATGCCGTTCACAGAGCACACAGAGGATGCCGTTCACAGAGCGCCCCAACGAAAAGACCATACTTGGTCTGGCGAAGCCGAGCGCGCCCAAACTGATCAAACTTGGGAGGGACGATTTCGGAAAATCGAATCGCCGTCGGACCAAACGCCGACGGAGCATCTCCGTCGACACCGATGACGTCGCTCAAAGCCGCGCTCTTCCTCGCGCTCGTCGCCTCGGCCGCGGGCGTCATCATCCGTGGCCCGAGCGTCACCTATGATACATACATCAGGGCCGGCAGTACCACGACGGCTCCTATAAGTACTATCAACTACACGACGACCAACTTCAACAATGACAGTTTCGGGTGGTGGGCCGGCCCGCTCACGATCAACGCTACCTCACAGGTCACATCAGGCGTCACTTCCGCGACGATGGCCATCCTGATCAAGTTCGACTTGAGCTCCATCGTCGGGGCCACGCTCGTGCCGGACAACCCGGTCTGGCTCAACTACTTTGTGTCCAACGCAGGCGAAGCTGCCTCGCTCCGCGAGCTCACCGTTCCCTGGAACCATGTGTGCCCGCCGCCCGCGAAGACGCGCGCCCCTCTCGCAACCGCGCGTGGGACCCTGGTTGAGACCCCTTCCCGCTGACGCGTCCCTTTCCGCCCCTCCCCGCTTTTTCGACAGTCCACGGTCACGTGGACCAACCTCCCATTCGCACCGTCATCGTGGAACTCCGCCAACGTCGCCGTCCGCGGCGCCACAAACGTAACCTTCCCAGGAACCGTTGGCTGGCAGAGATTTGACGTGACCTCATCGATTGCCGCGTGGCTCGCCGGTAGCCGTGCAAACAATGGCTGGATCGCGTTGCCCACTGGCGGCACCAACGGCGTCCAGCTGCAGTTCTCGACAGCCGTGAACTCCCCATACCTCGATGTCCCAACGGTGGGGAGTTCACCTACGGCGCCGCCGCCCCCGAGCCCCTCTAAGCCGCCGCCGCCGTCGCCTCGTGCGCCGCCGCCGCCGCCGCCGCCGCCCCCCCCCCGGCATTTTCGTACGCATTCAACGGCGAGAACTCGAGCTACACGGGCGGCTGCCAGTCGACGTGGATCCGCTCCGACACCCCCGACTACTTCGGCTACCAAGACACGGGCCTGTGGTGGGACGGGAGCAGCTCCGTCGGCCACTACGACTCGGTGCTCGTGCAGTTCACCGACATCATCGGGCTCGGGCCGAACCAGCTGCGCCCGCACGAGCAGATCCAACGCGCGACGCTCCGGTACAATGTGGACGAAACCTTCTCGGCCAACGCGCGAGGCGCCTCCGCCCAGCTGCACGAGATCTCGAAGGAGTGGAGCGCGAGCTCCACGACGTTCCTCACCTTTGCGGGTGCGCAAGGCCTCAACGAGGCCGAGTACCGCACGCCAGCGATCGCGACCGCGTTCGCGAATCCGCGGGCGGGCTGGTACGAGC
>JWZX01002699.1:0-40240 GCA_001275005.1 Chrysochromulina tobinii | reverse complement strand
AAAGTGACAGATACAAATGTATCTTGTTGTATCTCGATGTATCTTGATGTATCTTGATGAATACATGCAGGATACATGCAGGATACATCAGGATACGTATTGTATAGGAACCCCCCCCCAATTTGTATAGGAAACCCCCCGTCACCCCACAATCATGTGCCCCCAGGACTGAGTGTGCACACTGTAGACCAGTAGAAGTCTGACCTCTTGACTGACCTACGCCGTACGGCTCTCTTGCTATTGCTGCTGGCTGGGCAATGGGGCCTTTGCCCGCGACGCAGCCGGTAGTCCAACGCCGGCCCCCACATCCTCGTCCGGGGCCTCAATTCGCTTCCTGCTACCACCGACGACAGCAGTAGTACTACTACATGTACTGGAAGTGACGTTGGCGTTGGCGTTGGCGGCGACGACGTTCCCGGTGCCCTTTGGCGGCGGCGGCCTCTTCTTTGCAACGTAGCCCCCGGCAGCCGCCAGCGCATCGAAGCCCCTCGCAGGTGCACATCGCTGCTGGTCACCTTCAGCCGGCGATGCAGTAGTAGCTGCCTCGGCAAATTCGAGGGATCGTGTAAGCCTCGCATTGAGCGCGCGGGCCTCGGCCACGTCCAAGCGGGGGGGCGTCGTGGTGAGCACTTGCATGCAGCCTAGCGCACCTGTGGGGAGGGCCTCGGCCACGTCCAAGCGGGAGTCCTCGCGGGAGGGCTCGAGACGGCGCTCGACAGCCGGCGTCTCTGCGTGCGGCGGCGGCTCGTCGGAGGGAGTGCTGCTGCTGCCGCTCCTTCCAGGCCGCTGCTGCTCTGTTGGTGCTGGAGCTGGCGCTGGAGCTGGCGCTGGCGCTGGTGCTGGTGCTGGTTCTGGTTCCAGGTCTCCAGCTGGTGGCTGCCCGAGGGCAGCAGAGGCGGCTAGAGCGTGCGCAGGTGCGTCCGCAGGTGTCATTGCAGGCGTGGTTGCCGTTGCGGTAGCTGGCGCGGCCAGTTTCGGTAGCTGCTCAGCCGTGCCAGAGCCGGGTGCCAGTGGAGGCGGTGGACGCGATCGGAACAACGAGAGCTTGAATGGCAGCCTTCGTCGTCGCCGTAGCGCATCTTTGCGCAGCGCCAACTCCTCAATCTCTTTCCTTGCTTCCCCTTCAGTGGCGGTGGTTGGTGCGGCGCCAGGTGCAGCAGCGGGATGTGCGGCGTCTAGAATGACGGACGTATCACCAAAATATGCGACGGCAGGGGCGACGGCAGGGGCGACGGCAGGGGTGGCGGCGGTAGGCAAAGGGCGTCTGTCGCCGTCTGTGGCGGTAGGTGTGGCGACGGGTTTGGCGGCGGCGTGGAGCTCCGCGACACCGGGTTGCAATCGTGGACGCCCCATGGAGGCGAGCTGCAAGCGCTCTCTTGGATATGGAGTCCGATTTTGCGGTGCGAAGAGCGCTCGCGATTCCATGCCCGCGACAAGAACGACTGAACCGATGGGGTCGTGGTACACCGTGTGGCTCTCGCGTGGGTACATGGGCGCCGGAGCCACCTTCCGCTCTTCCGGAGCGACCTGGTGCTGCTGCCGTCGCGACCAGAGAAAATGGAAAAGGAGGCCGACCAGCAGCAGGGAGAACCAGGACGCCACTGCAATGATTAAGGTGCGGAGATCATCGTGGTTCATGCTCACAAATGCACCGTTGAAACAAGAACCAGGCCCTGCGCGGGCGTTGGCCGCTCCAGAGTCGAGGCATTTGTTGCGGAATTTGAGCGGCCAAGCGGTTCGATTGTCCTTCGGGCGCTCGGCAGAGGGGGACGTGATGGTCCTCGTGCCGCCCAACAAGCGCCGGCTGCCCCCGCAGGTGGTGCACATTGAGGCGGCTCTCGCCGCTCGTCGCTTCAACGAGCTCGAGCGGTCCTCCTCGTATATGGCGGCCAAGAGCGTGTTGGCGTGGCAACCCCAACGTATTGCGGAGGAAGCTGTGGCAAAACGCAGCAGCTCGTCCGTGCCAAGCTCCGCTCCTGCGGCCGTCGCGACACAGCTCAAGATCGTGATCGGCAAGGTCACTTCGGTGGCGGCCGATGCGATTGATGTGGACTACATGGCAGACGACGTGGTCCTGGAGCTGGAGCCCCGTGCCTTCCCGGTGCGGTCTGATGCCTTCCTGCTCGATACGCGAGGCTTACCTCGCGCACCTTTGATGCACGCTTACCCCGTTCTCGTGCGGACACCACTGCTGTCGCATCCCTCGTTGGACGATATGTTGCCGACGCAGACGCAGACGCAGACACAGCCGCAGCAGCAGCAGCCACAGCAGCAAGGTGCACGCCCTGCCTCAGCCGCCGCCTCAATGCTGCGACGGCCGCAGTCTCCCTCGCCAGTCTTGTCGAGTCGGCCCACCTCGTCATCGCACGCAAGCCGCTTCCACCTTCGCCATAGTGCCTCCACACCAGACCTCGGTAACCGTCGCAGCGCGACCGTTACCGATGGTGGCTTCGTCCACGTTCACAGAGACTCCGCGGGCCCTCGCCCGCCGGCGCAGGCGGAGAAGAGAAGCCCTGAGAAGCCCTTGGCACCGACGTTGCCGCGCAAGCCACCACCGCCCGCACGCCCGCAATCAGCTGCTGCAATGTACCTCATGCCGCCGGGATTTGAAGAGACGGCAGAGGAGAGGGAGTATGCTGCAGCGCAGGCGCAGGCGGGCGGCCGCCCGTCGTCTGCGCCGGCCAAGGGCAACCCACCCGCCGAAGAGCCACCGGCTGCCCGAGACGGCGCGCCGACCGTGCTGCCCGAGACGGCGCCCCCTGGCTTTGAGATCTTGCACGAAGGAGCTTCTCCGCCACCGCCCGTGACGGCGCCGTCAAAGGCGGCGACAGCGCCGGCGAGGGGGCCACCGCCACTGCCCACTGCCAACGAGACCATCAAGATGCTCAAGGCGACGGCACTCTTCAGCAGCTGGCCGCACCACTACCTGCAGGATCTCGTCATCAACAAGCTCAAGCAGCGCGAGCTGCGCCGGTGCGAGAGGCCACTGAGTGCTTCGAATGACCATCCTGATGACCTCTGATTGCACTGGATTGCCTCTGAGAGGCCTCTGAGTGCTTCGAATGACCATCCTGATGGCCTCTGATTGCACTGGATTGCCTCTGAGAGGCCTCTGAGTGCTTCGAATGACCATCCTGATGGCCTCTGATTGCACTGGATTGCCTCTGAGGATCGCGTTCCTCCTCAGGTACGAACTTCTCTATCGCAAGGGGCAGCCGTGCAACGCATTCTACATTGTGCTCTCGGGCGCCATTCACCTGACGGTGAACGAGTGGGGAGCGAAAACATCCGCAGACGGCGCACCCTCGGCCGCGGCCGCCGCCGTCTCGGGCGCCGCGGCCTCTGGGCATAAGATGTCAATCTTCCCTCGTGTGCTCACCGACGTGCAGACGGGTAAGGTTCTGGGGCTCGACGTGGGCATCTACGAGGACTCGACGCTCGGGCCGGGGAGCGTCTTCGGCATCGAGACCCTCGCCCTCATCACGAATGTGTCGACGGAGGGAGGCGATCAAGGAAAGCCCGCCTCAGCCACCCCTGCCACCCCTGCCACCCCTGCCTCCTCCGCCTCCTCCGGCTCCCCCGGCAGCACGGCCGGCGGCGCGGGCGGCATGTTGCGCGCGCACACGGCGACGAGCATAGAGGCGGCCGTGCTGCTGGTGCTGCCCGAAGCGCTCCTGGCGCAGTCACGTCGCATCTACGAGCAGCTGATCCAGTTTCAGACGGCGCGCCGTGCGGAGATCATGCTGTGCCAGCAAGCGCTCGTGCGTGCGCCCGTCTTCTCGGAGATTGCACCTCGACGGCTCGTACCGCTCGCTCAGACGTTTCGAATGCGCGCGTACGCGCCGGGGGACAAGCTCGCGGAGGAGGGGAGGCCAATTGAGACATTCCATGTGGTCGTGAGCGGCAAGCTCGTCTTCTCACAGCGGACCGGATGGGGCAAGCTGCGGCTCTTCCAAAGGGCGGGACGCATGCAAACCGAGAAGATCGTGGCGACACTCACGCACGAGACGCACACACCTTTTGTGGGCGAGAGCGTTCTCGACGACGTGTACGGGGTGGTTCTCGGCGCCCAGCCTGCTGCCACTGCCCTCAAGACTAGCGGCGGCGGGGTGGGCAAGGGTGGCGCGCAAGAGCCGATCAGTGCGGTGGCGGTGCGCGCGGCGGACCACACGTGTGTGCTGTGCCTCGCTCGGGAGGACGCCGAGGGCTTTGCGCGCGCCCTTCCTGAATTTGCAGAGCTCGTGCACCAAAGACGCCATCGACTGCTGCACCAGTCCATGCACGACATCGCGCTGCAGCAGGCGAGGGCGAAACACCAGGAGGAGGCGATGAGCGGCAGGCCACCCGAGTTGCAAGAGGCGCTCGACTTTGCCAGGTCGCGACGCCGACCTCATCTCGAAAGGTGGACGCCCAAGCCGCCGCCGCCCGTCCACGAGCACGCCGTGCCGGTGGGCTTTGACGGAGTGCAGCGCGTTCCGGCGCGGGAGCGCAAGGGTATCGCTGAGCAGTCGCGCAAGATCATGCTCAACGGCATGGAGGTGCATCGGGTCGCGCTTAAGATGGGCCTGGCGGGCGACGCGGCGCTCAAGCCGCAAGCCGATCATGCGGCTGGGGGCGCGCGCGCCGCTGGACAAGTCGCGATGAATCAAGGACATGTCGGAGTTGGCGGCACGATCACCAAGCCCGACAAGGCGACCGAGAGGCTCATGGGCAAGCTGAAGGCCAACCGCCAATCTCTCATGGAGATCGGGCCTCCAGATGGCTCTCTGTCCAAGGCACAGCAGGAGGAGTCGCAAGGAGCCGTGTTCCTCGCGGCGATGTCGGAGCTCGAGATGGCGAAGAAGGTGCTCTCGGCCGCGTCCTGAGGCCGTGAGGCCCCCCTGGCGGGCGCTGCCTCGGAGCGTCGCAGCGGTGCATCTCGACAGCTCTAGCTCTAGAAGTGAGCCCGGCCGCGGCCCCTGCGCCCTGGTGCTGGTCTGTAAAGTACTGTGGTCTGTATGTAAACTGTACTAACCGCGCTTAGCCGTACTTTGTTGCCGTACTGATTCCGCCGTAACTCGTCGGGCCGCGAATCAGCAATGAAAACTTGCAATGTTGCAAAGTTGCGATATGGCATACGATATGCGAACCTCCATCTCTAGATCTATACCAATGTCGACAATGAATGTCGAATGTGCGATCACGAACTCAAGTCTCCTGATTACTCCTGATTGTGCATCACACAGGAGATCCGGAGATAGTCGGAGATTAATCGTTGGCTTACCCGACCGGGCGTGTAAATGACTACCCGTAAACCCGATAGCGATACCCGTTGCCCGTTGAGTGGCTTAGGCGTTCGAGCATCGAGGCACGAGGGCGGGGGCGGAATGCAGGGCGGAAGACGAGAACTTGAAATAACATTGTATCTGCAAAGTGCTAAGTGGATAGCGTGATTGGTACTTAATAAACAGACTCTCATATTTGCATACTACCTCCGACTACATCCGACTTCGTGTATGTACGATGTACTTTAGTCGGTTAATGGTACAAGTGATTTGGCTGCAATTAAAGGCCAGCTCTGCGTTCGACGTCACGAGCGCATTCAAGCGCCGTCGTCCGACGACAAGGCCCGTCTTCTTTCACTCGTGCGACTCTATAGCTTGCGATTTCTAAAGTTGGAATGTTCCGCAACTTCGGGGAATATTCATTCGACACTCTCTGAAAGATTCTCTTCTCCAGACGCATCGTGTCGTGCCAAGAAAAGAAAGGCGCGTCCGCAAGCGACGCGCAACATCGACGCCCACATGAACCTCACGCTGCCCGCAGACCTCATCTGGACGGTGGCCGTCACTCCTCTCGAGGAGCAGCTGCCGCAGCCAACAAGGGCACCTCCCCAACCCATTCCGATCCTCAAGTGCGTACAGACCCCCCTGCACGCGCCTCGCAATCATCCATCAGCAGCCCCTGACACGCGCGGTCTGGATGTGTGTGCGTGCAGTCGCGTCATCGTTAGCAACCACGCGGCAAAGGCGGCGTTGCGAGAACGCCGAGGTACGCATGATGCGGCTCATCGTGTAGTGACGCACGTGCCCTCGGCTCCGCCGGAGCTCCGCGTGATGATGTCGATCCCGACCATCTTCAATCCGAACTTGAACGGCATGGAGCCCATATCCGACTTCCTTCCCAGCCCGAACGAGACGGTCGGCTTCAAGTGCGCCCCTCGCCTGCCTTGCTCTGATTGCCCGATGCACCGCGCGTGCCCATCTCGCAACGATCCCCGCGAGGCGCGCGCTCCCTCTCCCCACGCCACGTCTCTACGCCACCGCATGGTTTTGTCTCATCTGCTTGCCGCCACCCTTATGAACTCGCAGCTACAAGATCGACGGGATCCTCGGCTCGGGCTCCTTTGCCACCGTCTTCCGCGCCGTGCACGAAGGCGCCCAGAACCGGCCCGTGGCACTCAAGTGCCTAAAGAACGCAAAGGAGACGGTGGATGCCGGGCTGGGCGAGGCCCGGGTTCAATCTCTGATCCGCCTACATGACCCACTCGGCCGCCGGCACATTGTGCGGCTGCTCGACTGCTTCTACTACCGCGAGCACCTCTTTCTTGTGTACGAGCGCCTCAACGCGTCCGTCTTGGCGCACTGCACGCACCTCGAGACACTTGGCCCGCGCGCGCGCGCTGAGTACTGGCACGCAGGCTCGATCGGGGCCCTCTCCATCCAGATGCTCGACGCGCTCGCCTTCCTCACCTACCTCGGCATCACGCATTGCGACGTCAAGACGGCCAACATCTGCATCGTCAACGCGGAGCGTCGCATCTTCAAGCTCATCGACTTCGGCTCGGTCGTCCTCACGCACGACGCCCACATGTCCTACCTGCAGGTGAGTGCCACTGAGTGCCCCGCAAGTGTCCACCCGCCCGATCACCTCCCAAGTGCCTCCCGATCGCCTCGGCTCGGTGGTCCTCACGTGTTCGACACCCACCATGGCGCCCCCCGCCCCCTACCCTGCAGAGCCGCTGGTACCGCGCGCCCGAGGTGATCCTCGGCCTCAGCTGGACGCCCAAGATCGACGTGTGGTCTCTCGGCTGCGTGGCCATCGAAGTCGCGCTCGGCTTCGTGCCCTTCCAGTTCGCGTCGACGGAGCTCGTCCTCGCGGCCCACAAGGCTACCCGCGGGCCCTTCCCACCATGGATGATGGAAGGGCCACTCGGATCCATCTACTTCTCCGGCTCGGGCTACGTGTACGAGGTCGACCCTCCTGCCACCGCCCCGGGCACCTATCTGCTGCGCAGCGAGCCCAACATGACGCTGCCCGAGCTACTCGCCCAACATCTCGATCCCTCCATATTCGGCGACGTGCTGTCCTTCAGTCTCTTCGCCGAGACGCTTCTGACCCTCGACCCCAACGTGCGCCCGACTGCGGCGGAGGCGCTGCAGCACCCGTGGATGGCCTCGTATGGTCTTCCCCTGGACGATCCCCCGATCATTCCCGTGACGCCCTCGTCGTCAGACGTGGCCTCTCTGAAGGAGAAATAGCCCCGAGATATGCCTTGAAATAGCCCCAGGGCTGGATGGCATTACGTGGCCAGCCGCCACTAAACCGCCAACCTGCTTTGGAGAGTGGGAGCTCTGAGATGCCAGGCGTGAGACGCGGGCTGGCTGTGAGCGTGGGGAGGGCCTGCCGCGGTGTAGGTATCGGCAGGCGTGATCGCCGCGGGAAGGGCCCGCGGTGTACATGTAGACACATGACTTGGCAACAAGCGTCGTCGACGTGTCAGCCACATGCCTACGTCAAGGATCCTGGTTCCTATGTGTAGATGTCGTCGTCAGGCGTGAATCGCCGCGGGGAGCGCCCGTGGTGACCGGTGTACTTGTGGGAACATGACATGCCTACTCAGGGATCCTGCATGTAGATGTCGTCAGGCGTGATCGGCTCGATCGGCTGCGGGGAGGGCCCGCGGTGTGCATACTTAGCCTGCATACGTGTCGCGGTTACACACACCCGAGAGGCCGCATGGACATGCTCATAGGTCATGCGCACAAGTGGCATTCGTTGATTATTTTACGTAGTCTACTGGGTCGTATGTGTTTATGGTTTCGTTCGTTATCGTAACCGGCGCTATATAGTACGGAGATTTACTGCCGGTAGCCCTAGTGACGAAACCCACTGGTTGCCTAATAAAGAGATGACGAAACCCTGCGAGGTCAGTGATGAAACTTCGACGAACCTTTTCCCGCATGTTTAGTGTCTGACACTCCAGTGTGACCCTTCGACTCTCAATCTTCGGCTCGGGGGGTCGGGTCCGGTCGCCTAGGGTCAATATGCTGGCACAGGGCACAGGCCCTGTGGACGCGGCGGCCCCGCGGCCGGATCTCAGTTTCTCACGCTCGTCCTCACCTCGTTCGATGAACCATGATCATGTTTGCGCGCTGCGGTATCGTGCGCTGCAGCATTCCTGGAATGAACTGTTAGAACAATCATTCCGTTCAGCCCTTGAGAGCATATCAGCCGCATCGTTGATCGTCCGCGAGCCGAGCGAGCGACCGCGCCGGGCGTCAGCGCGGGTGATGACTAATAAGTAATATATTAGACGATTTCCAATTCGGATCGGATGGTCGCGAAATGGTCGCGATCCTAGCAAGGGTCGCGATCGCGTCCGACCGAGTCAACCCTCCACAAAAAGACTAAGAGCCCGGCTATCACTTGCGCTGACCGGCTGACGATACCAGGTAAGAAGATCATGTGATCACACCACCGAGCCTTCACGACTCCAATCTTGCTTCTTGGTCGGATCACGGGCAAACCGAAACCCGGCCGCCGAGCACTTTTGTCGGTGATCGGTTTCGGGTCCATGCAACGCTCACGCCACACGCATGCTCATGTGCACGGTCCCATGGAGCCCCTCGCGCCGCCATCTCTGAATTGCCTCCCCCCCAATCTCAAAATCCCCTCCCCCACCGGCGCGTGGTCTTACGCTCGAGAGATCATAGCCGCGACTTCAGCATCCTTGATTGCCTCCCTCATCAGGGGCTTCTTTGGCTCACGCTCGAGAGATCTCCAGCCGCAACGTCAGCGTGCTTGCCTTGAGCTCCGCCAGGCGGGAGGCACGGGCTGAGCACGCGCGTAGTCGAGGGCGACGGGTGGTGGTGGTGGTTTCATCTTGTCTGGAGCAGCCGGCGCCACCGCCCGCTCGCCGGCCACCGCCGCCGCCGCCGCGTCCGCCGCCTCTTCCGCCGCCACGTCGGCCGCTGCCATGGCCTCTGCTTCGGCCTCTCGTTCGAGATGGCCAGCGTGCTTCTCGAGGTCCATCTGATGGCCAGCGTGCTTCTCGACGCCAATCTGTTGACCCACCACCCGTGCCACGATCGCCAACACATCGGCCTCCTCCTTTTCGAGTTGGTGGCCCACGGCACGAGCCACCATCGCCAGCACGTCACTCGGGATCTTGGCGAGGGCCGCTGCCGAGCTTGGCGTGTCCAGAATCCCCGCCTCCTCCGCCGCCGACGCTGTCGCCGCCGGTCGTGGTGGTACGTGGTCGCTCGGGACGACGCGCTCGGGATGGCGCGCCTCCGCATGAAGGTCGAAAGGCGCGGGGACTTGAAGCTCACGAGAGGTGAGTGGGCGGGCGCGGGGACTCGGACTCGACCGACGGGCTGCGGCTGTTGGGAACATGGACGACGCTCGGGCCGGCGCTCGGGCCGGCGCTCGGGCCGGCGCTCGGGCCGGCGCTCGGGCCGGCGGCTCGGGCCGGCGCTCTGGGAGGAAGCGTGGAGGCTGGCGTTCAGACCGCGGCGCGCGTGCGGGTGAGCGAGCAGCGGGGCGCTCGGTACGGCGCTCGGTACGGCGCTCGGTACGGCGCTCGGTACGGCGGTGCTCGCGGTAGTCGACACACACGCACGGCCTTCGCGCCGCGGCGGCGGCAGCCACTGCTGCCTGGCTGCTTCGCGCTCGAGCAGCTGCAGTCGGCGCAAGTCCGATCGGAGCGACGAGGCGGAGGTGGTGGGGCCCACGACGGCGCTGCACAGGCCCATGCTCAGGCCCGTGCCTGCGGGCGAGGCCGGGCGGGCAGGCGAGGGCAGGCGCGCCGAGTGCATGGGCGACGGTAGGCGCGAGGCGCCGGGCGACGGCGCGCGCGAGCACGGGAGAGAGCCTGGGCGTGTGGTGGCTGGGCGCGAGGGCGAAGTGGTCCTTGAGGAGGGGTGCGAGGATGGGCGCGAAGAGGGATGCGAACCCGCGGAGAGGGAGGGCGGTAGCGAGTCGATGGATGAAGCATGCGACCAGCATGAGCCCGAGGGAGGCATGCGACCAGATGAGCCCGAGCTCATCGCCGAGATCGAGGCTTGACGGTTCGGGCTCGCGAGGGCGCGCGTGCCAGATGAGCCCGAGCTCATCGCGGCAGGCGCGCTCGCCCTCCGCTGCCCCTGCCGCCACGCGGGGATGCTCGGCACGGCGCCTGGTCGGTGCACGGCAAGGCTGCTCGCATGTGGCGGCGGCGGCGGCGGCGGCGGTAGCGGTAGCGGCGCTGGCGCGGCCGCCGCTTCTGGCATCGCGTCTGACGGTGGCGGCGGAGCTGCGCTGAGAAAGGCCGCAGCTGCGGTGGCGATCGCTGCGGCAATCATATCGACTGGCTCCGAAAGGCTAGGCGACATCGCGGCGGGCGACAGCATCAGCGGCGGATGCTGCGGCTGCTGAGCCGCTTGCCGACAGTACGAGGAGAGCTCCTTCTCGCGCCTGGCGACTTGGGAGAGCTGGTGCTCTAACTGTGCCTCCTTGAAGCGCGCGCGCAGCTCAAGCTCCTCACACTCGCGGCTTCGGGCGAGCAGAGCGCGCTCGACCGCCTCCCGTGCCTGGCGCTCGATCGCCTCCTGTGCCTGTGCCTCACGTGCGGCCACGGCGTGGGCAGCCGCAGCGTGGGCAGCAGCGGCGAGCGTCTCCACCGGCAGTGGCGATGGAGGGTGAAGGGCAGCCGGCGCCGGAGCCTCGTCCTGCTTGGTGGGAGCCGCTGCCATGGCAAGATGATTGACGGGCCGCCGCGTGTTAGCCGCATTCGCCGCCGCGAGGCCAGCAATGGTGCTCTCCATTTCGGCCAGCTCTGCCGTGAGCGCACTCTCGCGGGCAGCTGCGGCGCGCAGAGCGACCTCCTGCTGCGTGCAGCGCGCGAGCAGCTGCTGCTTTTCCCGCAGCACGCGATGAAGCAACGCGCGGTTCTCGAAGAGCTCGTCGCTCACAGCCGCTGCCGTCGCCGACTCCGCGGGAGAGGCCTTGGAGGCAGCTTGTTGTTGCCCTTGCACGTTGGGTGCGAGCGTTTTGAGAACTTTGCGAGAGCTCGATGCATGTGTGCGAGGTGGCGCTGCTGCGTCGTCGACGAATACCTGCATGTGGGCCGGTAGAAAAGGCGCAATTACTTCCCTAATCAAGGGGCATCTCCCAATCCACGCAACTCCCCCGCTCTGTGGGGAAACGTAAAGGCCTGGGGAGCACGACTAGGAATGTGTTGTCTCAGGCAGGGTGTCTGTCATACAATTTCGTCGCGAACCATCGCTCTTACGTCTTACCGCGCCGCTTTCATCGCAGCCCCTCCTTTCTCATCGTGAATGGGGGCTCCCACGCGAGTGTCCGGCGCCCAAGCCGGGCCGGCACCATTGTGGGGAAACGGGGAGGAGAGCTTTTCTCACAGCTGGCCTTCGGCATCGCCATCGCACAGAGGGTCGGCGCAATAATGCCCCCCTTCACGATCGCAGTCCACGGCGGCGCGGGCGTCATCTCGAGTGCAGTCGAGCGCCACGGCGTTCATGCTTACACCGCTGCACTAGCTGCCGCGCTCGAAGCTGGTCGCGCGATTCTCGCGAGCGGTGGTGCCGCCCTCGACGCGGTGGAGGCGGCTGTGTGCGTGCTCGAAGACTGCGAGCTGTTCAACGCGGGCCGCGGCTCCGTGTTTTGCGAGGACGGGACGCACCGCATGGAGGCATCGATGCAAGATGGCCGCACATGCGCCGCCGGCGCCGTCCTCGGCTTGCGCACGACACGACACCCAATCAAAGGTGCCCGTGCGGTCATGGACCGCACGCGGCACGTGGCTCTGGCCGACTGCGACGCGTGGCTCGCGCAGCAGGGGCTTGAACAGCAGCCCGCGGGTTGGTTTGACACCGCCGAGCGTCTCCAGCAGCTCGCAGACGCCAAACGTGAGGACGTGGTGAGCCAAGATCACGGGAGCGGCAGTCGAGGAACTGACTGTGAGCCACCTCCGACAGGCGAACCTCCGCTGCGGACCGGGACGGTGGGTGCGGTTGCCGTCGACTCGCACGGACACCTCGCGGCGGCCACCTCGACGGGCGGCATGACCAACAAGATGGTGGGCCGCATCGGCGACAGCCCAGTCATCGGCGCGGGGACGCACGCGAGCGCGTTCTGCGCGGTCTCGGGCACCGGCCGCGGAGAGCAGTTCCTGCGTCATGCCGTGTGCGGCGCCATCGGGACGCGCGTCGCCATGGGCGTCTCACTCGACGCGGCGTGCGATGAGCTCGTGCATCGCGCACTCGCGCCAGGCGACGGCGGCGTGATCGCCGTAGACGCCAGCGGCAACCTCGCCATGCCCTTCAATACAAAGGGCATGTTTCGGGGCTTTGTGCGCGAAGGCGACGCATCGGCGCACGTGGCGGTGTTTGAGGAGGCTCCAGCGCCAGTGGGAGCAGCGTCGCCACCCTCTCCAGCCGAGGCGACGCCGCCGCCGCCGCCGACGCCGCCGACGCCGCCGCCTTCGATGACGCCCTCTCTGGAGCTCATCGTCGGATCACAAAACTATTCCTCGTGGTCTTTGCGCCCTTGGATCGCTCTGCGCAATGGCGGCATCCCGTTCACGACGCGCGTCGTCCAAGTCTTCGGCAAGGGCGTCAACTTCGCCGTCCATGGCGGCTACTCGCCCTCGGGCCTCGTCCCCGTCCTGAACGATGTCCACGCGAAGCTCACCGTGTGGGATTCGCTCGCGATCGTCGAATATGCTCATGAGCTCTTCCCCTCGGCAGGCATCTGGCCGTTGGACCGCGCCGCGCGCGCCCGTGCGCGCTGTCTCGCCGCCGAGATGCACTCGGGCTTCGGGCCACTGCGTGCCGCGTGCCCGATGAACATCAAGCACCGCTCCGTCCCCGACGTCACCGTCACCGCGAGATTGGCCGAAGACGTAGTGTCCAACATCCGGCGCATCGAAGACATCTGGGCGACGGCGCGCCGAGACTTTGGGTGCCAGGCCACAGGCATGGAGGCCGGGCCGTACCTCTTCGGACGCTTTAGTGCCGCGGATGCCTTCTTTTCACCCGTGGTGTGGCGCTTCTGTAGTTATGGCATCGTTCTGTCGGACCCGCTCGCTGTTGCCTATTTCGAGGCGATGCTCGCAGACCCTGGAATGTTGGAGTGGGAAGCCGCGGCCCTCGCCGAAGAGGCCAAGGGGCTGGCCAATCCGCACTACGACGAGTTCGCAAAGCAGGTGGGGAAGTGAATGTGGCTTTATGGGGAATGTAGCAGATGCTGATATGCTCTCAGACGGTTTGACGGGCATGTTTAACGCGCATCGCGGTTGACTTGCTCGTGACGACGCTTTCAGTCGCGGAGGGCGTGACACTGGGCCTTGTGCCGTGGTGCATTGGCGCTAATTTTCACTTCTTGTAGTTCGGCTCGGTGGTGAGGTACATCGAGTCACGCGCCCCGCCGGCGCTGGAGTACTCGACCGTTCGCGTAAGCGTCTCGTTGCGTTGCACTCGGTATGAGACCGCTGACCGGACATCTCACATCACGACACCGCTAGACTCGTCGTAGACTTACGACCGTCCACGACCTCGAAAACCGAAATTACGAACGGATTGAATCATTGTAACAATGAGACTTTGCACTGTCTTACGCGCTTTCGCTTGCCGAGGACCTCGAAAACCGACATTACGAACGGATTGAATCATTGTAACAATGAGACTTTGCACTGTCTTACGCGCTTTCGCTTGCCGGAGTTAGCGCCTGTAACGTGCGACGTCCCGTCCACGACAATCGGCATCGCCGAACTCATCTCTGTTCATTTGTCTCGTCTCCTGCTCCTCCCGGCTCCCCGCAATCGCAACCCGTGCGATTCATTTTCGATCGCGGCCGAAATCCCTGTGACCTGAGTCCTGTCTCGTCTGGTCCACTGAGCATTGTCCAGAGTGAGAGTACACTGGCCGCTCCGAGAGGCGGCACTCCCGCGTGTCCCGGCGTGTCCTATAGTCAACAGACAACGCCGGCCCGTGGCGCGGTGGGGGGGGGGGGTCGCGCACTAACAGCGAGGTCACAGCACTATCTTGTTCTTGAACAGAGGCTTCGCAGGCGCCCAGGCTGCAGGCGCCTTGCTGCCCTGACCACCGCCCTGCCCCCCCGAACGGCGCTTGGTCCACGAGGGAGAACCGCAAGCCGGCCCAGCTTCAGATGGACCCGCGCCGCCTGACCTGCTCGTGCCAGCAGATACCGGCATGGATCCAGATGGTCGCTCGTCTCTCGATGACACCGCTCGTTGAGGAGCGAGGGCAACGGGAGGAGGAGCTGTAGGTGCGACGTGGACAAATTCCATATCATCGCAAAACTCGATGTCGCTTGCGGGACGCATGCCCCCCTGGGCGAAGAGCTGATCACGCGTGACGATGAGGCGCGCGCGCCGGAATGAGTACCCTCGGACATGAGGACCGACGAACGGGTGCCCAAACATCGTGGCACCAACGGGTGTGGCCATCACCAGTTCTGCGCCACGGTCGACGAGCACCATGGCGTCAATGTAGGGCTCGCCAGCGCCGCGCGGAATAAGCTCACACCATCCGGCCGGGACCTGTTCTAGTTTGCTTGGATCGGCATCCAATCGAATGAATGTGTGCGCGTAGGTGCGAGAGGGCACCGCGAGATGGCGTTGCGTCATCCAAGAAAGACCGGCCATTGAGCTGGGCGAGCAGCTCAGATAATGCACAATGTGCACGCACGCGGCCAGAAAGTCTGCTGGCGGCTCGTGAGAAGTGCCCTTCCATTGCTGTGGCATGCACGACGTCAGCAACGGGCCGCGTCGGCCGCACTCATCGATTGGCGAGCGCATCAGGTCGAGCTGCTCTCGCCCGTTGTGGAGGTCCACGTTCCACATGGCGCGACAGGCTACCCAAGCTTTCTGTAAGCCGGTCGCGTCGGTCCGACTGTCACTTGTCTGTGCTCGTGCGCGAAAAATCTCTGCCCCAGATCTACCGGTACAAGGTTTTTGATGCCGCATCGCGCATGTCGTTCAAGAGCGCATGTACTTCACAGAGAGCCATCTCAAGTACCTTGAGTTTCGGCACTTTTTGTGATGACAAGTTCTTCTCGACTGACCCGGTGAGGAGAACGCGAGCCCATCTCAAGAAGGTCAAAGAATGAGGTGTGCGCTTTACCTTGCGTTGGCACCGCTCGTGTCATCGCTCACGCTCTTGCGGCCGATAGTCGAGGATGTGGCCGAAGAGCCAAGGGTTGAGGATCTGGACGACTGCGTCTGCTCGCCCTTCTCGGGCAATCCCGACGGCTGCTGCACCGTCCCCAAGGGCGGAAAGCTGACGACGACGACGACGACGACGACGACGACGACGACGACGACGACGACGTGCCACAATTGGTTTGCCGATGAGCCATGCGGGACTCGCGGCCACGGGCAGTATTGCTGCAACTCCAACTTCGAATCGCATTGCTGCAATACCAGTGCATGCACCGCCGGATGCCGCAACTCCCTGGAGGGCGCGTGCGGGTGCAAGGAGCAGCCGACCCGGGAGTCTGTGGGCTACAACGATAATCTCGCACTCCGAATGCTCGCCTTGAACGCCGCGAGCCAGTGCGACGCCGGGCCGGTGCGTGCGTGGAATTGCACCGCGTGCTCGGCGAATGTGAGCCTCCACGGCATCAACGTGACCGACAACGATGGGCATTCGGCCTACGTCGGCTACGATGCTGAGCTGGACCAGATCGTGGCCGTCTTTCGAGGATCCCTGTCGGTGCAGGATTGGGTGACCAACTTGGACGTGTTGAAGACGCAAGCGTACGCGGAGCTCGGTTGCGACGAATGCTACGTTCACAAGGGATTCCTCGACGCCTACTGGAGCCTGCAGCCGGGGGTCGAAGCGTCGATCTTCGCTCTGCTCGAGCTCTATCCAAATCGGACCATTGCGCTCACTGGGCACTCCCTCGGGGCGGCCATGGCGGCGCACGCGGCGGTGAGCTTGCGGCTCGTGCGCAACTTGCCGCTCGAGCCGTACGTGTACACCTTCGGACAGCCCCGGACGGGCGACGCGGCCTTTGCCCGCTGGCATGGCGCCTACTTCCCTGGCTGGCTGCGCGTCACTCACTGGAATGATCCGGTGCCTCACCTGCCCCCGCAAGAGGTGGGCTTCGCACACTTTGCACGCGAGATTTGGTATGACCACGCAAGCGAAGATGTCATCGTGTGCAACGGCGGCGGCGAGGATGAGGACTGCTCGCTCAGCGTCGCAGTCGCCATGGGATGGACTTCCCATTGCAACTACCTGGGTCATCCGGTCTGCCAGTGCCTGGCGTGGTGATCCGCATTCTTTGCAACTACCTGGGCCATCTGGTCCGCCAGTTCCTGGCGTGGCGTGGCGTCCGGGTGCGAGCCCCTGTACACAATCGACTGGACATGAATCGGACCCACGGGAACACTAGGTTCCCTTTCGTTTGTGTGCAGCACTTAGCTTAGACTGTGAGTTTAGAGTTTAGAGTTTTCAGGCATCGATGCAGCCTGTGTGCCTCTGAAGGCATTGAGCCCATTGACGAATCCGCCGCACGCGCGAACGGCGGATCGACTCCCTCGAGGCTCGAGCCTCGCGGTCGTCCGCACCTGAGCGCCCTGACCGGCTCTGACGCTGTGTTACTGTTAGAGGCTCTGTGGAGAGTGGACTCCGAGCGCGCGGCAGCACGCGGCACACCGTGCGAGGCGCGAGGGACCGTCTCACTCCCACGAGATTGTTACATTGTGTATTTCAAACGGAGTGTATAACTAGCTATAACTGCGATCCGTCGCTCCACTTTCGCCCTACCCTTAAACCTCAGGGTTCGTCAACGCTCTCCATGCATCAATCGCCATCGGCGCCGTCCTCGTCCTCGGCAAAGAGTAGGTCACGTGCGAGCTTGGCCTTGAAGCAGAACCAGCACAGGTACTTGAATGGCAGCTCCTTGTCCTCCGTGCCTCGCTTCTTCACCCAAGCCCGCCGAGGCACGATGGCCTGTACGTGCGCCATGTCGACGACGTCACGAACGAAGGCGACGTGGAGAATCGAGATCGGCAGCAGCATGGCGAATGGCTTCCCACTTGCGGCGAGCGCGCGCAGCACACGCTCCTTCATGTCGGGCGTTGTGTACGGTGGGTTGTCCCAGATCAAGTCGATCGACGCCATAAACTTCTTGTCGCGCACGCGCACGAAAAAGTCCTGATCATCGTGCACCACGTTCGCAAAGCCCAAGGCACGCAGATGGCTCCGCGCACGCGCCGTCATAGTAGAATGGCATCCACACGCGCTGGCCACGCCACTTGTCAAAGTGGGGCGCCACTGCCTCCCAAGTGCGGCGCGTGGTCTGCCACTCGTCGTTCGGCACGGTGCCGCGGAGCCACCCGGATGTTTCCGCTACAGGTGGGCCGCGACGCTGTTGCTGCGGCGCCGGCGAGCCCTCGTCGTCGCTCTCCTCCAGGCCATCAATGGTCGCGCGCCTCTTCTTGCCCTTCTTCGCCATTGGTCGTGCGAGTGTCGAGCGTGAACAGGGTTCTCAACCGCTTCGGAACATGTTGCATGTGCACGATTTCGTCAGGAAATTCGACACGCTGTAGTGGGCACTTCAAGTTCCTGGTCATGAAGACGGCACCGCCTCCCGTCGTCGCCAAGCTGGAGGCGGCAATCGCGGTGTGGACGCGCGCGGACCTCTCCGCGGAGCGCCACATTGCCCTCGACCAGCAGGGCCTCGAGATCGCCGACAACCAGGAGCGTTCGGCCGAGGGCCGCGATGCTCTCAAGGAGGTCATCCGCCAGTTCCGCGCGGTCGCGGCGGAGGAGCGCCCTGCGCAGATTGGCTCCGTGATCCGCGCCTTCCAGGCGGAAGTGGATGCGCTCACCCGGCGTCAGAGCTCGGCGGAGACCGCCTTCCTCTCGCTCTACCGCTCGCTCGACGACGCTCCGGACCCGGTGCCGCTGCTGCGAGAGGTGAGCAGCGAGGTACGCCGGCTGGCGGCGGAGGCGGTCGAGGTGGAGGGCCTGCGCCAGCAGATCGCCGACTACGACCGCGAGTTCACCTCGCTCAAGAACCAAGAGGCGACCATTCGGCGGCTCGAGCGGCAGCTGCGCGAGGTGGACAGCAAGAGCGAGACCGTGGCGAGCGAGGCGCTCGAGGCCGCCCTCGCGGCACGCGAGGCGGCGTGGAAAGAGCAGGCGAGCGCGGCGGCGGAGCAGTACCGCGAGCGCGAGCAGGCGAATGCCGCCAAGCTGCTCCGCGCGCAGGATGAGGCGCGCGAGGCGGCACGCTCGCACCAGCAAGCGCAGGAAGCTCTGTTCGAGATGCGCTCGAGCTTCGAGCAGGTGCAGGAGGCCGCGGGGGCCGAGATGGAGGTGCTGCGCGTGGAGCTCGAGCGCGCGACGGCGACGCAGCTCGCCACCGAGAAGCAGCGCGCCGCCCTCGAGGAGCAGCTCCGCGCCAGCCATGCCTCCCCTAGTGGCGCCGCCGCGGTGGCGGCTGCAGAGAGGGCGGCGGCGGACATGGCAGCGGCGCAAGCGGCTGTGGGACGCCTCGAAGGGCAGCTGTCGCACAAGGAGCTCCAGCTGGCCAAGACGTCGGCACAGCTCTCCGCCGCCGAGCGCCACCTCGCGACTTTGGAGGAGGACCTACAGCGCGAGCGCTCAGCACGGCGCGCCCTCGAGGCCAAGGTCGCGAGCCTCGAGGCGCAGGTGCGATCTCCCTTGAGAACCCTTGATTGCCATTGATTGCCATTGATTGCCCTTTATGACCACTGATGAGGCGTGCTCGCGCGCCTCGAGGCGCAGTGCGACGCGGCACAGCGTGCGGCGCACGAGGCTGAGCAGCGCGCGGCGCAGGAGGCGAATCAGGTGGCGAGCGAGGCGCTCAGTACGGCGCTGCGGGCGCAGCAGCAGCAGCTCGCGGCGGGCGCTCAGTACGGCGCCGACTCGAGCGTCGGCGCGCCGGGTGCGGCGGCGGCGGCGCTCAGTACGGCTACGGCGGCGGAGCTCCTTGCGGCAGCGGGCGTCACGAACCGCGACGATGCCACGGCGGCGGCCGTGGGCGGTGCGGGCGAGGGCGCACGCTCGATGAACGCGCTGGCACGCGGCCCAATGCGCAGCGGCTGCAGGCGGAGCTCTCCCTCCACCGGTCGCAGCTCGCTGATGTGGAGGCTGAGCTTCACCGGGCTCGGCTGACCGAAGCGAAGCAAGCCGAGCTGCTGCGCCAGCAAGCCGCCAGGCTCGCGGAGCTCGAGGATCGGTGGGTGCAGCAGCATCGGAGTAGCTGCACCAGCATGGCGAGCGGCAACAGCACCGCGATGGGCGCCGTCCCGGGCGGCGGCGGCGGCGGCGGCGGCGGCGGCGGCGGCGGCGGCGCGGCGCTGTCAGCAGTGCTGCTAAGCGGCAGCGACGCGTCGTACCGGTACGGCGTCGACGGCGGCAGCGACCGGTACAGAGTGTCTGCGATGGCTCCCGCGACGCCCGTGACGCCCGGGACGACGCCCGGGGGCGGCACGAGCGCCGCCGCGGGCGCGGGTGCCTTCGGGCTTGAGCCGATCGCCTCGTCGAGCGCGGACGACGCCTTCAAGCTTGTGTGTGGTCAGCGGGAGCGAGCTCGGCGCCAGGTGCAAGATCTCGAGGTCGAGATGGCGAAGCTCGCCGCAATCTCGCACGGGCACCAGGCTGAGGCGCGCCGGCTGCAGGCGGACAACCTCAAGCTGTACGAGAAGGTCAAGTTCCTGCAGTCGACGGTCGCCGCAGCCGGTCACTCGAGGGACAGCTTGGCTGCCACCCCAATCGGTCGGAATTCGATTGAGGAGCAGGCTACCGAGGGCCGGTACCAAAAGATGTACGAAGAGAAGGTGAACCCGTTCGCCGCGTTCCACCAGCGCGAGCGGCAGCAGCGCTATGCCGAGCTGCCCGCGCCCGAGAAGCTCATGCTCAACTTTTCACAGTTCTTCCTGGCCAATCGGCACGCGCGACTCTTCCTCTTCGGCTACATGGTCTGCTTGCACCTGCTCGTCTCGGGCGCCATGTACGCCGCGTCGCACCACTGTTGAGAGCACATGCGTGGTTAACAGCGTGTGTCTCTCTCCTAGAGTTTTCAAAAACGCCGTACTGAGCGTCGAGCGCGCGAGGTCCACCGAGATCGACGAAGACGAAAGGCTTCTGCCTCCAACCATGGTCCTGACCACGCTCGCAGCTGCGCTGCTGCTATCCGCCGAGGGCCTAATTGTCCCGCAGCGGCCTCTCGTGCACGCTGTGTCGCGTGCCACCTCGCCGACCATGCTGTTCGGCGGCCTCTTTGGCGGCGGAAACAAAGACAGCGGCAGCGGCGGTGCTGGCCTGAGCGCTCGCGATGCTGACTTTGCGAGGCGCCAGGACAAGCTCGCCGCGCGGCAGGAAAAGGCCAAAGAGCTCCCGGCTGGCTCGGTCGAGTGCACGTTTCCGCAAAAGGGTGACAAGGTCGTCATTGCAAAGCAGGGCGACAATATCGCCCAGGTCTGTTCGAAGGCTGGCCTCCGCGTCAAGTTCGATTGCAAGAGTGGCCAATGCGGCACATGCCAGGTGCGCCTAAACGGACGCTCATCAATTAAGGTATGCCAAGGCGGCGTGATCCCAGGAGGCGCGACCCGCAAGCTCAAGATTACCCTCGACAACCCTTAATCATTAGAATCCTCGGTTAGCGGTGAGAGCCCGCTGACCACGCATGCGACCGCCGCCTGTGGCTGCTAAGCATGGTCCGGCATCGACTCGTTGGGTGTGCACGTGCAAGGACATCTGCATCCACGACGGTATGAGGCCCGAGGAGGCCCAGCGACCTTGTGGCGTTGAGCGCGTCCGCCGCGTAAGCGGTATTACCGGACGAACGTCTCGGATGACTCGCGAGTGCGTGTGCATCCTGTTCACATGTCCACATGTGAACAACCGACTAAGGCCCCTGGTGAGCGTACGGCACATGCTTCTTAACATGCTTCATGGTAAAGAATTCGATCAAAAGGTAAAACCAGGATCACCAAGCTATTTTAGGCAAGACAACGCTGAGGTACGGTAACTAGTAAATCTCGTGCGAGACGAGACGCCTCTGGCTGGGTCGCCGTCGATGAGGCTGAGCACTTGCTCAACGTGCCACTGGCCGCTAGCAGCGATGTCCCATGAACATGTCGCCGCGGAGGCTAGTAGAGGCGAAGGCAGACGACACCTTGCCTCGACTCTGCCTGACCTTCTTTTCGATGGTGTGGCCATCGCTACTGTACGAGCCAGGGGCCACGTGCGCCGCGTACTCAAGCTCGAGGCTCTTCTTGAAGCGATCGTCCTTGTTCTTGAACATGGAGTCGCCACCAGGCGTTCGAGCGGTCACATCAGCAGGATCGTACTCGCCTGAACCAGGCGTCTGAGATTTGCCGAGATAGGCTCCGCGCTTCGTGTTCGAGGCAAAGGCGCTCCCCTGCTTCGCCTCGGGTGAAGAGGGCAGCTTGGCGTCGTACGTGCCCGGCCCGGGTGCTTCGTTCGGCGTCGAAAGTTCGGCTCGCTTGACTTTGCTTCCAAAGCCGCCCACGCCCGTCTGCTGTGATCTGTTGAACGAGCGCGAGGCGTTCGAGGCCATCGATCTGTTGTCATACGGATTGTACGAGCCCGGGTCGCCCTGCTCACGCAGCGTGCTGTCAGCCTTGCGGTCACTCTTGCTCTTGAACGCTGTTGTGCCCGCAAGCTGTTCGGAATCCGTTGCCAGGCGCTTGGGGTCGTAAGCGCCCGGCGCCGGTGTGAGCCCACCCTTGGCCACGCGTGCTTTCAGCCGCGCCTCGTCGAGCGAGGCGCGCTGCGAAGGCGATGCCTTGCTGTTGAACTCCATGGAGACTGGCATGTCTGATAGTGGACTTCGCCCAGCCAGTCGGCCCCCTGATCATCGGTTTCAGATTCCGAACTTGTCGCATTTGGTTTCCGGATCGGCGCGCGCGCTTCAACGTCCGCAATCTCTTCTCCTCGATGATGATCCCAGGGTGTTTCGCGCCGGCTCGTGAAATGCAAGTTTGACGACTTTTGTGAAGTTCACGCATGCTCGTGAAGAACAGAAGGGTCTTCGATGGCGTGGACGGTGTTCATTCTCGCAACCGCTGCATGGACCCGACCAAAAACGCCACACGCGCTCGCAGGCTACTTTGCAGGCCATTGGACGATAGCCAAGCAAATGTCGTACGTGCGTGGTGGCAAGGAGGCGTCATTTTCGGGCACCGCGCGCTTTGAATCTCTCGACACCTCTCAGTGCCTGAATAGGGTTTCGTATGCAGATGAATGTCTGTGGTATCTGGAGGATGGGACAATTACGCTCGCACAGGAGCAGCAGCAACTGGCCGCTAGCCGGAAACTTATTTACCACTTTCACCCGGATCGCGTACGCGTCTATTTCGACGAGGCGCGTACCAACGATCCGAAGGAAGTGCTGCTCTCTCAACGTTTCTTTCATGACATTGAGCTACCGGAGGAGGAGGACTCGAGCTCGCAGCCGAGCTTCAGCCACCCATGTGGACCTGACATGTATAGAGGTAGGCTGGAGCTCTGCGATGCGGATTCGTTCATCTTGCACTGGAAAGTTGAAGGACCGCGGAAGCTCGGCATGCAGACACTGCTGTACCGAAGATGCGAGTGATGACTCTCAATCTTCTATGCTGGTGGAGCTATTGAAATGTGCTTGCGTGTCGGCTTGTGTAGCACAAAGTATAGGGGAATTGATATGTAGGAATCGAATCGGAGCGCTCACGGGCACCCCGGAGCGGGGACACGAGATCACGCATAGTCGTCGTGGGAGACCCGGACCTGGACGTCGCGACCGTTCGGGTTCCGCACCGGCAGTCCGCACCACACGACAGGTACTCCACTCCACTGGACTGGAAAAGGGCATACGGCCTCACCAGTTGTACCGCGGCAAGCCCTCTAGTTCACCAGGTGTACGTAATGGACTCATCCTTTTGATCGCCTTCCTCTTCGTCTTCGGTGAGGGGCTGCCGTCGTAACCGGTCGGCGACCTGGGTACGGTCATGCTCTCAAAGGCCACCTCGGCCTGCTTGACAAGCGCCCCACGCAGCCGGCTGGCAGAGGCGTCGTCGAGATTGGGCAGCGCGGCAACGAGGTCGTCCGTCATTTTGAATTTGAGGATCTCCTTGACGTGGCGCACGCGCTTCGCATCAATGAAGCGCATCGCCGCCTCGAAGACTTCGGCCGAGCAGGCGTCCGTCTCGTTCCCGTACGCCTCCCGTAGTGCCGAGAGCATCCCGAAACATCCCGACTTGCCTTCGAGACGCCGCTCGCGCTCGCGCCGCCCCGAGCGCCTCTCGGTGAGAACTCCTCGAGAGCTCGCAGGCAGGGCCGCTGCCTCGGCCTCACGCTTCTGCTCGAGACGGCGCCGCTCCTCTTCCACACGAGCACGCCGCTCGGCGAGTGCGCCCTCGGCCGCCTTGGTCTCCGCAGCGAGACGTCTCAGACGATCAGCCTCTGCCGCAATCTCGGAGTCGAGCTCGGCCTGGCGCTTGAGACGGCGCGCCTCCTGCTCGGCCGCCAGCGCGGCGGACACCTTCTCTGCCTGCCGTTGGCGCGCCGCCTCTTCCACGACGTCGAGCCTCGAGCGCTCCCTGAGCTCGTGAGCTCGACGAGCCTCGAGCTCGGCCGCGGCCGCCGCTGAGATGCGCGACGCCTGCGCTGATCGGAAGGCTTCCTCCTCTCTCTCCCGCGCCTCGCGAAGCGCGGCCGCCTGCGCCAGCGCGGCCGCTTGCCGCGCCTCCTGCCCGCGCTTCTCCTTCTCTGCCGTCTCCGCAATCCGACGGAGCCGCTCCGCCTCCGCTGCCTCCTCTCTAGCAAGCCTCTGCGCGTGCTCCCGCTCCACGCGCGCGAGCTTCTCTGCCTCCATCTTGGCCAGAGCACCCTTGGTCCTGCGCTCGCGCTCGGCAGCCTCTTGCTGCTCTCGCGCGCGCCGCACCTCAGACTCCGCCGCGTACTTCTCCTCACGCTGCGCGGCTAGCCTCTTGGCCGCCTCCTGCTGGCGCCGCTGGCGCTCTTGCTCACGGCTATTCTCTTCGGCGAGGAGCGCTTCGATCCGTGCCTGCTGTGCCATCGACTCTTGCTCTAGCCTCGAGTCGAGGCCTGAGAGCTTGCGCTGCTCCATGGCGCGGCGCTTCCTAGCCTTGATGTCGCTCGTGCGCTGCCCCTCACGCTCCGCGTCGCGCTCCAGGCGCATCGCCGACATGCGCTGCGCGCGCGACGCTAGTTGATCCTTCGCCTCGTCCGCTGCGTCGATCCCCTGCTCGAATTGCACGACATCCGGTTTGCCGCGCCACGCCCGAAGAAATTCGACGAGGGTGACCAGCTCAGAGCCGTCATTGTCGCACAGGGCGAAGAGGGTGTCCGCATCCTTCTCCGTCGTCTCGTCGTTGAGAGCCCGCAGGAAGACGAGGAACTCGTCCTTCTCCAAAGCGCCACTTCCGTCCCGGTCACAAGTTTGGAAGGCGCTCAGGATGGCGCCCTCGTCGAGCCCGCCGTACAGGCCATGCATGAGCGTTGCTCGGGGAGTGAGTGTCCTGCCGGCACCGCCCATCTGGCCGGCCGGCGGTTGCGGCGCCGTGCTCTGGCCCTCAAGATAGGGCCTCAGCTTGTCCCGCACCGTCGAGCGTTCTTGCCCATCGAGATTGATCGCATAGTAGGGCGGGGGGTCGTCGTAGTACACCTTGACGATGGTGCAAATCACGCGCGTGCCGTCAGATTGCTTGTACCACGCCTTCGATCCTGCCTTCAGCCCCGAGTTGTCGTTGGCCGGGCAATTGATCTTCGTGCCGTCATCGGGATAGTCGTTCTCGGTCCACTCCGGCGGAGGCGCGCCGCCCATGCCAACGGCCACGCCACGTGGCTCGGCCCTGGCTCCCTTGCCCCTCGCGCCGCCCGACTTGGCCGTGTCGATCGCCGTAGGTGGCGAGACAGAGGCCACGGGCAAACCCAGGGCCGCCGCGGCCACGTCGGCGGAGTTACTCAGCTTCTCGACCGCTGCACTCACGGCTTGCACCGCCCCCGTCGCCTTCACGCGCACATGCACATGGTAGGTGCCATCGGCATTTGGAACGAGCGTCACCGCGATCGTCGATGGGTCAGTTAAGCCACGAAAGCCGAGCGCCTCCTTCACGCGCTCACGGAACGCGGCCTCGTCGAACGCAGACAAGTCCCCAGCCACAGTGACCTCGAAGCTCACGAATTTTCCCGGGGCAGCGCCACCGCCGCCACCGCCGCCACCGCCGACGAAGAGCGACTCCAGGCCCTGCTTGGCGCCCATATACCGCCCAGCAGCGCCATCGCCATCGCCATCCTCGCCATAAGGGATGAAATGCAACTCCGGCTCCTTGGTATTCTTGCCGATGCTCTCGATGACGAGCGTCTCCCCATCGCCGCCCCAGAGCCTCTCAGCCATCGTCCTGTAGACTTTCTGATTGTCCACCTCAAGCTGAGGAAAGACGCCTTTCCGAAGCGCCTCACGTGCCTCCTGCCGCAGCTCTGCGGCAAGCTGCTCAATAGACTTCTCCGGCGAAGCATCTCGAGATGCATTGTTAGAGCCCTCGGGCGAACGGACGGGCGAACGAGATGTCCTGAGCTTTCGAGCGTGTGCCATGAGGAAATCTTCGACACCGGCCTCATAGTCCTGCAGAGGAGACTCGAGGTGCTGCACCGTGGCGCGGACCATCCCTGTGGATCTTGTCCAGAGGACGGATATGTGACCTAGGATGGAGGGCGAAAGTTGGTCCGACTGAAACTTAGAGGCGAAACGGCGCTTTGCGCTCAACTCAGCGGCCAGGCGAGGAGAACTGATAGCAGCGCCGTGGTGTGCAAGGAAGGCGCGGTGGGAGGAAGGCGATAGGCGTGTTCACAGTGCACAGTCGAGGTACGAGGAGCGTTCGCGTGTTTGTCTCTGTGACGACTCTCACCGGAGCTCATCACACGCGCACGGAAACGCGACGACCGGAACGAGTTGGATGGGACGTTCATGTTCGGTTCGACGTTGGGAAACTACACGATATAAATGTTTCCAAAACAACCAAAGAGCGGTGGTGCTCAAGCCACAACCACCACTCCTCAGTCTGAGCTCTGACTCTCCACGCACGCATAGAACTAAGGACGGTGGCTTCACGTCCGGGCATGGCTCGTCTACGCTGCGCCTGAGGAGCTGCACGCAGTCCCTCGGGCCCATCTCGGGCCCCGCTCCTAGGCTGAGATGAAGGCTACATGAAGAGACGTGAAGGCCTCCGCGCGTCCTCTAATCCGCCTCATCGAGCCCCCTGCTGGGCGGGAGCGGCGGCATCGGGGCTCCGCCTGCGCCGCCCGAAAAGTTGACGAGACTCGGATCGAAGGGCTGCCCCTTGAAAGGTGAGCCCTCCGCGTCCCACGCCTTCCGGAGCATGTCTTCATTCTTGAGCTCGTCCGAGGTCGCCTTGCCCAAACGCTTCTGATGCTGGTCGAACATGATCTTGCGGATCGCGCCCTGGGTCTCGTCGTCGTACGTGTACAGATCCCGCGTCGAGTCGACCTTGGTCGTGTCGATCTCCTCCGCCCCATGTACAGCACTCTTCCACCAGCACTCCCTCTCCTTTTCGAGGTAGATGCACACGCACGGCGCTCCGCGCGACTCGCCGAGGCTCCAGTAGCACTCGTTCGTCTTCACCCTCTCCCAAATCTCCTGGCCGTTACGGGCGTCGCATGGGTAGTCGGCGTCGATGAGAGGGTCCGACGTGCCCTTGAGCTTCAGAGTCAGGTGCGAGCGCCCGATGACGCACACGACGTCGCGCGCGCTCGTGCCCGACGGTACTGGCGCGTTGATCGTCACATCGCCGAGCGTCTGCTCCCACCAGAAGTTGGCGCACCGGCCGCCATTGTACGGCACGCCCAACTGCTCGGACAGGTGGCTCGACGACTTGGCGCCCGCGGCCTGCGCAACGGCTACGCCCTTGTCCGCCGCCGCGGCCGAGCCGGCGGCGGTGGTGATTTGGGTCGCCGGTGATGCCGAGGAAGACGCTCCCGGCACGCTGGGAGGCGCTGTAGGCGCGGTAGGCTCGGTAGGCGCGGCGGTAGGTGCGGCGGTAGGTGCAGCAGGCGTGCCCGGCGCGGCAGGCGCGGCGTCCTTGGCGGGCGTCGGAGCTGGCTGAGGAATGCTCGACGTCTTGGGTTTGGCAGGGGCGGCGCTGGCAGCCGCCTGCTGCTTGGCGGCCGCGAGAGCCGCCTGCTGCTCAAACTTGCCGAACGAACGGAGCAGGATCTGCTGAGCGACGCCCGCTTTGAAGCCGATCTTGTCGCCGGGCTTCATCACGTGGAAGTAGTCCGTCTTCCGGTAGAGGAAGGAGAAGATTGTGTCGAAGAGCGGCTCGATGCCACCGAGGTTCCCTGCGAGGTTGAGCAGCACTTCATCGAAGCGCTCGTCGGCCATCGCACACGCTCCGCGCCTTGTGGGCCGTTGACGAGAGAAGGAGCCCGAAACGGCGCTATCAGGCACATGTGGAAGGTTGAAGAGGGCGGGTTTGCGGCGGTTTTGGACGGACCGGACGGAGCGGCCTGTTGCACGGCCTGTAGGCTGTTACGCTGTAAGGACGAGCGTGGGCCGACGAGGAGTTCTGTAAGTGTTCTGTATAGGAAAAATGAACCTCCATGCCACAGATAGGCGAAAAAAGAATGCGGTCGCGCAAAGGGGTGCGCACCGACTGCGTTTCGTCCGGTTTCGTTGATTGAATTCTGATTTCGTCCGTCCGGCGGTGATCGCTTTTGACGGCCGGCCGATATCGGTCGGACCTGGACGCGAATGAGGTCGGACTCTTCACTTCCCCCACCCGGCTGGGAGCGACCCCTTATCTCGTCATCGATCCTCGACCACGTCGGATGCACTCCCCTTGTTCGCATCAACAAGATCGGCAAGGGCACGCACGAGTGCGAGATCCTTGCAAAGTGCGAGTTCATGAATGCCGGAGGGAGCGTCAAGGACCGGATCGGCAAGCGCATGATCCTCGACGCTGAGAAGCAGGGTCGCATCAAGCCGGGCGACACCATCATCGAGCCCACTTCGGGCAACACCGGCATCGGCCTCGCCATCACCGCCCTCATCCGCGGCTATCGGATGATCATCACGCTCCCGGAGAAGATGAGCAACGAGAAGATGAACATGCTCAAGGCCCTCGGCGCCGAGATCATCCGCACGCCGACCGAGGCCGCGTGGGATGCACCGGAGTCGCACATAGGCGTGGCCAAGCGCCTGCACGCGCAGATCCCCAACTCGCACATCCTCGACCAGTACACTAACCCTTCCAACCCACTCGCGCACTACGACGGAACCGCGCACGAGATACTGTACCAGTGCGGCGGGCACGTGGACATGGTGGTGATCGGCGCCGGCACGGGGGGCACTATCACAGGCATTGCTCGCCGGCTCAAGGAGCAGCTCGGCTCGAACGTCCGCGTGGTCGGTGTTGACCCTCAGGGCTCCATCCTCGCGCAGCCGGATTCGCTGAATGCCCACAAGATCGGCGAGTCGTACTTGGTGGAGGGGATTGGGTACGACTTCATCCCGGGCGTGCTCGATCGGTCGCTCATCGACGAGTGGATCAAGACCGACGATGCCGCCTCGCTCAAGATGGCGCGCCGGCTCGTGCGCGAGGAAGGCCTTCTTTGCGGAGGCTCGAGTGGCGCGGCGATGCATGCCGCGCTGCTCGCCGCGAAAGGGCTTGGCAGGGGTCAGCGGGTCGTCGTGCTGCTGCCGGACGCGTCGCGCAACTACATGTCCAAGTTCATCGACGACAACTGGATGGTCGAGCAGGGCATGGAGCCCGCCTCCCTGCTGACACGCCCGTCAGCTCTCCTAGGGCTCATCGAGGACCACGTCGGTGGTGGGCTGCTCGTGAACCGGCCACCAGGGGCCCACCTCGAGTGGTGGGCAGACAAGACGGCGGTGGACCTCGACCTGCCCTCGCCCATCACTGTGCCGCCGACGATGGCGATCGCCGAGGCCGTCAAAGTGATGCGGGCGTACGGGATCGATCAGCTGCCCGTTGTGGAGGACTCGCTGGGCGTCGTGGGCGTCGTGACCCTGGGTCACCTGTCCTCCAAGATCCTCTCCAACGGCGCCTCGCCGCGCGACCCATGTTCGAAGCTCATGTTTACGCGCTTTGCTTGCGCACCACTCAACACGAAGCTCGCTGCCTTCTCGCGCATCTTCGAGCGTGACGCCTTCTGCCTCATCGTCGCTCCCATCCGGCACCTGCCCGTACACGCCCCACGGCTGCCCGTCGCACTCCACGACGCCTCCTCGTTCACGTCGCCCAAGCAGGTCGTCGTGGCGGTCTGCACGCAGATCGATCTGCTCAAGTTCGTCATGGACGGGGCGACCGCGGCGCGGCCTGGGACGGTCGTGGACGCGGTGCGCACCGCCTCGGCATCACTGCCCCCCGAGCCGCCCACCAGCCCTAACGAGCGTGGCAACCAGATGGACTGCGCTCAGCTCGCGTGGCAGTTCATGAAGCCGGGCCCGGCGCATGCTCCATCTCCTCCGAAGACCTCGCCAGCCAAGTGGACGGCCCCACTGCCTCCTGCCCGGATCACGACGGCGTCGGATCGCCTCGCGTTCAAGGCGGAGGCGGCACGGCGTCGGCTGGATACTGTCATCGAGTCTTCCAACCGCGCCGAGAGCCTTGGGCGTGGCGGCAACGAGATGGACTGCGCCCAGCTCGCGTGGCAGTTTATGAAGCAGCCGGCCATGACGCAGCCTGACGCCGCCTACCGCAGGCTCCCTCCTAGCAACCGTCCGAGCGGCCATACGACCGATGTGGCCGCGATGGCTGCGGCGCACGAGGCTCATGTGTGGGAGGAGGCGCATGAGGAGAAGGCGTGGCGGGAGGCACATGCGGAGAAGGCTTTGCGCGACGCGTACATGGAGCACGCGTGGCGTGCCGCACTCGACGAAAAGGCCGCGCGCGACGAGGCAGCCGCCTTCTACAAGGCCACAGACGGGAGCCGGCACGCAGCGGACGGGGCCGCTGGCAGCAGACCGGAGTTGCAGTGTGCGCAGCTCGCCTGGTCCTTCATGAAGCTGAAGCGACCTTCGCCTCCTCAGATCTCCCCTGCGACCCCCCCGAGCTCTCCCGAGACGAAGCACTGCGCGAGCCCCGACCTGCCAACCTCCAAGGGCGTCAACGGGATGCCTGCCATCGACATCAACGCCATCGACATCAACGCCATCGACATCAACGCCGGGGAGGCGGGTAAGGATCGGCATGCAACTCTCGACTGGTCGTTCGGCCCGGACGGCCACGTGTCAGTGGATCTCAAGCCGACGGGCACCCTCCTCGAGGACAACGAGGCATCGGGGGCGCCCACGCGCTTCGCAAGCTGCCTCGCAAGCCCAGCCATCCCCTCAACGACGGGCTGCGACGGGAAGGCATTGGACGAGGCGCTGCCGAAGATGGAACTCAAATAAGAGAGTCGCATTCTTGCTGTGCACGTCGTTTCGAATGGCACACGATGAAGAAGCCATGTTTCGAATGGCACACGATGACGAAACCGTATTTCGTCGCTCCGCATCGAGGGTGAGTTCGGGGACGAGTTGGTGGGCACATGGCATACGAGCATAACCCCGAGCGCCGAGGTGGGCATATGGCATATGCACATAGCCCCGAGCGCCGAGGTGGCTGGTCTGGTGTGTCGTCTGAGCGCTGATGTGGGCGAACTATGGCCAAAGCTGCACGGGCGCCATGGCGGGCGCGAGGAGCTGTGCCGAGAGCTGGAGTACTCGCTGTGGTGATGGTTGGCTATAGAGACGGGATCTTGAGAGAGAGAGTCAGAGAGATGGGCGAAGTGTAAGCAGAGCGTGGAGGAGATAGGTCATGCGATGACTATGCGATGACAGAGGTATACGAAGCAATGGCGTGAGGCGAAATGTAGGGCATGTGACTGACTGACTAGGCAAACGAAGTCGGCAGGGGTGGCGTGGTGCTCCGCTTCGATTTAGCGTCGGTGGGTTGGGGATGAGGGGTTCCAAAACTCCTTGTAATTACGTGAGTCATTCCTAGGTGACCTTTTCGCATGAAGGTCAAACAAGTTTGTCCAAGTTTCGAAAACGAAAAGTCGGGGGCGACACAGAATCTGCACCTCGTCGGCCGACAAAAACCCTGTTGTAGGTCCAATGGACCTTCATATCGTGACGCAAGGCGCCGCGTGGGTCTTCTGGCCCTTTTGTCTCGAACTCCCAGAATACGTTCGGTCCCTAGTATCTTCCAAGCAAATGCTTGAGGAGGAGCAAAGTCACCGGGAGCTATGGTTCTTCCTTGTCATCGTGGCATTACTTACCACAGGGATGGTTTACTTTCTTGGTATGCCGTGACACCAGCGCGCATGCCTTCGGCAGAGATGCCGCTTCTACACTTAGGCATATAGCTCACAAGATTCGATACCATTCGATATTCCGAATTTCAGCGGTTCGCCTCCTGCCACTTCCTCTGCCTGCCGTTGCGGCGAACAACAGCTTCCCAAATAGTTTCGGCAGGACTCCTCACCGAGGCGTGCGCGCTCGGAACTCCGCCGCTCCTTCACCGACCAGACGTTGCTGTTGATCCACGGTCCCTTTGCTCAGACGGCGTCCGCCCTGCCCTCTCCTGTGCCGGCCACACAGTCGTCGGAAGACGACAGCCTGGGAGGCGTATTCGGCCCCGGCGTCAACGGCTCATACCACGACGCAAGCGGAGAGCCATTCATCGCGTCCTGGGCCTGAGAAGCCTCAACGACTACGCCAAGAGCGCCGGTGCGACGACGTCGTGGTTCGGCAACGCGTGCGACTGCATGGCGGCAGACAAGCCGCTCAGCGGAGGCGCTCAGCGAGCCCTTCACAGAGGCTTCCACAGAGGTGGCCGCTCAGCGAGGCGCTAAGTGAGCCGCACTACGTTCGACACTAACGTGCAGCACGACGCGAGAGCCGCCGGCACGTACGGGTTGAGCGCCATCCGATCCAATTGATGGCTGGGGGAATGAGCCGAACATGACAGCTTGGGCGAAAGCACTCAGAACGCGTGCCAAACAGCCGATCTGCTTGAAAACCGCAACAGTGACAGACCCTCGCATTCACCCGCGCATATCGGACCCGGAGCGGATGTAGGAGACCGACAAAGAAAATTACTGTCCTGCATATTTCGCTTCACACCAGGCCGTCTTTCGAGACTTGACCGAGAGTTTCAGAGTATAGAGCTTCGGTCTGTCTTTGTGTGCCGTTGTTTTCGCATTTCGGGGGCGCAACCGCGAACAGGCAAGTGCCGGCCCCCATCACAGCCAAAGAGGCTGCTGTGCGTCACGGCGGCGCCGGCGGCCACCGCGTCCGCGGCAGCGCATCCAGTCTCGTGTGTTCCCAAACGCAGGTCTCAGGCCTTCCCAGAAGAGAAGGGCCAGACTGGCAAGAGGATTATGCAAAAGTCGAGCGAAAGACAAGCGCGTTCGCGGAAATGCCAAGGCAAGCACACTCTTCTCAAAACCCGAGCACACAGGCTCCTTTCCAATGCCCTCCAACCAAACCATTCCATTGCCCTCCGACGCGGCGGGGTGGGCTGTCGCTGAGATGAAGCGTCTGCTCACCTCACGCCGCATGAGCGAGTGGGACGCCGTGCAGGCCGCTTGCCGCCGTGCGTCTGCAATGAAGACGGCTGCCGGCGCTCTCGCCTCCCTTGCATCCTCCTCGGATGGCATGCCCGCAAGCCTTGTCAAGTACGTCGCCGAGTTGACCACCACCGATATGCCAATCGACAGCGGCGTCATTTCCCGCTGCCGCACGTGGCTTGCGACGAACAAACATGAGATGATGAAGTGCAAGACGCCGCTCGCAATGATTGCAAGCGCCGCGCCCATCGTGGACGCATCGATTAACAACAAGGCAAAGGCCCTTGATCCGACGCTCACGGATGCATGCTACGCCGCTCTTAAGCTCGCGAACGTCCACTATGACGAGAAGACAGCAGAAAAGACGGCGGCGGTTGCCGCTGAGAAGGCGTTTGAGAGGGCGGTGGCACTTGTCGCTGCGAAGGCGGCGGCGGTTGCTGCTTCGAAGGCGGCGGTGGTAGCTGCTGTGAAGAAGGCAGAGGCTTGGGCGAGGGCTCGGAGGAAGGCGAAGGCGGCTCGGGCGGAGGCTTGGGCAGAGGCAGAGGCAGATGCTTGGGCAGAGAATTGGGCAGATGCTTGGGAATACCCTAATATGAGACGACGGGGGAGGGGGGAGAGGGCGGCCGTGGCTCGGGGGCGCGTCCGTGAGAGCCGGAGGAGGGCTCGTGCGGCTGCGCGGCGCGGCAATGAGCTCAAGCCGCGCAGCCGCACAAGCCGCAGTTGCGCGGCTCGTACCTCGGTCCGCAATTGTGCGAGGGCCGAGGAATGCCATGCACGGGATGTCCGCCGCCGGCACTCGCGCCTTGCAAAGATTGGTGATTGTTATTAGTCACTCTGCGCTCGTGGGGGCTGTCATTAACTGAAGGTACCAGGCGAAGGAAAGCTATCATGAACGCCATCTACTCGTCATCTTGCCTTGAGGTATGTAACTTTCGGAGTACATGAATGAAAAATACGAAGAGACCACTCCCCTTTCAAAGTCTACGCTAAACCATTCAGTTTCCCAAACAGGTGTCGTGGAATGGCGACCAAACGTGACGTCCGCACGCGTCTCTCGAGCCTGACTGACTGCCATCAGCATGCAATCGTTGCCTTTATGTAATCTCAAGAACGTGGAAACGAAACTGCCATTGGAAACGAAACAGACTGCCCCACAAAATGCCCGTCCGCGTACGGCCGCTCAACCTGGTGGCACGTGAGCTGGACAGCATGGCCGCTCAGCACGTTGCGAGCACCTCCCGAACCCGTGTCGCACCTGGGCAATTACCTCCCCACTTCTTTCCTCCGCCCTCGCAAGCCCGGCCATCCAATGCACCTGCTCCGCCGTCATCAACCATGACCACTGACAACGCCAGAACGGCCGCGGCGGCCGAGGGGCTCGAGTCTGTGCCGTCGTCGAGCAGCGGTACGGGCTTCAAGGGCATGTCCCGCTCGCCAAGGAACTCAGCCGAGTTGCCGCGCCCGCCTCCGCCGCCGCCGCCGCTGCCGTCGCTGCCGTCGCTGCTCGCATCCCCTCGGAAGCAAGACTGGCTATCCCCCCGTGGACTGAGCGAGCACCAACTGCTGCTGCTCGAAAAGGAGCAAACCGAGTGGTGCGCGGGTCACTCTCGTATGTCGCCGCGGCGCACGATCATCCCGGAGAGCACGCGCGACGCGCTGCAACGAGCGTTCCATGCCCTCGATACCAACGGAAACGGCTCTCTCTCCCTTCAGGAGCTCAAAGAGCCTCTTCAGTCCATTGGCATCACGGATACTCGCGAAGCCATAGCGGCCGTGCACTGCACCATCGACGACGAGCTGGACCTCGACAAGTTCTGCGCGCTCATTCTGAACGCAAACGCCGCCGCGCGCAAGCGGGAGCGGATGCACGAGTGCGTCGCGCCGAGCAGCGTCAAGAGCAGCGCGCCTCCATGCGAGCCGTTCTCGGCCCTGACAGATCCGGATCGCTTCCCTTTTGGGATGGTGGTCAACTCCAACCGAATCAGTCGGATGGTGGACGAGTCCATGAAACGCTCGACCCGTCGGGCGGCGCGCTTATCGACGGAGTCGGCCCATCCTCTGCGGCGGAAAGTGACCTTCCAACTGCCGGCGATCTGACGACTTTTATTGGCGTGTCCTTCCTGTACTTGCGGCTGTGCCTTAATTTCGTAACTTGAAGCGTGCGCTTGGCCGCCCGGGGCCGGGACGGTGTCTAGTTATCTATAACCGAACTATATAATTTTTTATAAATTTTAATGTTGAATAGTAGTTACGATGGGGCATTATACGCGATACGGCCCCGCGTGACGCCGCAGCACACGACACTCGACTCGACACAAAAGCACACGCGAGTTCGGTTTGGGATTCAAACCTCCCCATGCATGGGCCATGGCCATGAGCATGTTGAGCATAATCATGACTGCAATGCCCTGAATTGACTTGATTGGGTTGAGACGGCCTGGGCGAGTAGGAACCGGTAGCGGCGCGCGTCCTCTCACTCAAACGTGACGTGGCCGACCCCATACGTGCCCGCGACCCCGGCCTCCTGCAGTCGGACGCGCAGCCGCCGCAATCAGCGGCAATCAGAGGCAATCAGAAGAGGCCATCAAGATGCAATTAACGACACTCACCTGCAGCCGGACGCGCAGCCCCGCAATCACGCGATCTCGCTGCGCGAGCTTGACTTCGTAGTCCGCCTTCTCGGTGACGACTTGCGAGCGGATCTGACGGAGCATCGCCTCGTACTCATGGAGCGCCTGCTGCACCGCCTCGTCCGTCCCGCGCTGCTGCGCCGCCCCGGATGGCGGCAGCTGCTGCACGAGGCGCGAGAAGATGGTGAACGCGGCCTGTGCGTCCAACGGCTCCGAGAGCGCCGTGGTGAGCACGTGCATGCAAGGCAGATCATCAGTGGCAATCAACGCACCTGCGCGTCCAACGGCTCCGAGAGCGCCGTCCTGAGCTGCTTCTGATGCCGCGAGGTGCTCGTGGCCGCTGCCACATCGGCAGCGGACGTGAGCAGCAGCTGCGGTGGCGCGTTCTCGCTCGCGCCCCCCTGGCCGCTCACCATCTCGCCCCCGATCTCGGTGCGCGGCCTCAGCCCGAGCTGCTCGGGAGAGAGCTGCAGCAGCGAGTGGGCCAGCGCACTCACTTGCATGTCCTCGTTGGCAGCGAGCTCCAAATCTCCGCCGAGCTCGCCGAGCTCGCGTAGCGCTGACGAACCCGTGGTACCGCCCGCGACGGCGCGCCGCTGGCCGGCCGCCTCGGTCGCTTCTCTACTCGTCCTTGTCTGCTCGAGGACATGGGCGATCCGATGGAGGAGCAGCCGAAGCTCATCACGGTCGGCGTGCGCCCTGTCGAGCTGCACACCGAGCGCTGCGTGCGCCGCCTCGGATTGCTTGCGCGTCCTCGCCTCGCGCTTCGCCACCTCCGCCTTGGCGCCTTCAAGCTCCGCCCGGCTGCCACTCAGCTCCGCCTGAACCACCTCGAGCTTGAGCTTCATCGAGCGCAGCGCGGTTTCCTTGCGCTCGAGGGCCCGCCTCAGGGGCTCGGCGGCGGACTGCGCCGCGCGCTCCTCGACGGCGCTCTTCTCACTCAGCAGGCTGCCCTCGAGCTGATCCACCTGATGAGGGAGGCCATCCAAAGCAATCAGGTGCACTCAGGTGCAATCATGTGCACTCAGGTGCACTCAGGTGCACTCAAGTGCACTCAGGGGCACTCAGGTGCAATGAGGACTTGTGCAAGCCTTCGAGGGGATCCACCTTCGCTTTGAGATCGCTTGCTTGACGATCTCGACGTGCGAGCTCGCCCTGCATCCCCTTGAGCTTCTCCTCGAGCCGCTTGCGCTCGTCCTCGTGGCCCAGGCTCGCGGCAGATCGCTCCTCGAGGCGCGCGCGCACCTCGCGCAACTGAGCGTCCTTGGCGGCCACCTGATGAGGGAGGCCATCCGGTGCAATCAGGTGCAATCAGGTGCAATCAGGTGCGTCCTTAGGCCACCTGAATCAGGTGCGTCCTTAGGCCACCTGATGAGTGAGGCCATCGGGTGCCATCCGGTGCAATCCGGTGCAATCAGGTGCGTGCTTGGCGGCCACCTCTTTCGTCAGCCGCGACACGGCGGACTTGTGCGAGCCAACCTCGGCGATCGAATGCGCCAGCCGGCTCTCGAGCTGCGTCTTCTCGGCGCGCTCGGCATGGAGCGCCTTGATCGCCCTCGCCGCATCCTCCTGCAGCGCCTTGAGCGATTTGAGGCGCGATCTCGCCGCCTCCTCGAGCTCCCGCCGCTCGGCCTCCACAGTGCTCAGCTCGGCGCGCAGCTTCTCGAGGTCCTCGCTCAACTCGGCGCTCTTGTCCGACGCTCGCTTCTCTTCACGCCGCTGCGCCTTGCTCACGTCGGCCAGCTGTTTCGCGAGGCTCTTCTTCTCCTCGCGCTTCTCGGCGAGGGCTGCACGATGACGCTCCGCCATCTCCCTCTGCTGGGCTTGGTGAGCCTCGGCTTGGGCGGCGAGCTGCGCGAGGTGCAGCTCGGCCTGGGCGGCGAGCTGCGCGCGCAGCGCCTCGGCCGTCGAGTGCTCGAGCTCCAACTGGCGCTCAGTACGGCGCTCGAGCGCTCTCACGTCCTTCTCGACGGGACCCTGGTTCGTCAACGGCTGGTTCGTCAACGGTTGGTTCGTCAATGGAGCGACTTGACCTTCAACGGCTGGGGACGTGGCCGGACTCGGCAGGACAATGTCCACCCTGTCCACTCTGTCCACCCTGCCGGCGGCGGCGGCTTGGACGGCGGCGGCCTGGTCGGCTCGGAGCGGCTGCCCGAGGAGCGCCGCGCGCGCCTCCGCCAGCTCCGTCTGCACGGCGGCCAGCTGCTCGGCCAGCTGCTCAGCACGGCGCGTCTCGGGCTCGGCGGCCCGTAAGGACTGTGCTTGCACCGGCGGCTGGGACCGCGCCGTGCTGAGCGCCCTCGCCGCCTCCGCCGACGCCGCCCTCGCCGCCTCCGCCGCCTCCCTCGCCGCCTCCGCCGCCTCGGCGCGGGCAAGGGCCGCCGCCTCAGCCCTCACAGCGTCCGCCTTGGCTGCCTCCGCGGCCTCCGCCCTCGCCACCGCCGCCGCTTCGGCCAGTACAGCCTCCGCCCTCGCCGCTTCCGCACTTGCCCTGGCCGCCTCTGCAGTCGCCCTTGCCGCCTCTGCGGCCTCTTCCCGCGCCGTCGCGGCGGCCTCGGCCTTAACAGCGGCCGCCTTGGCCGCCTCTGCCGCCTCCGCTCGCGCCCCTGCCGTCCTGGCGGCCTCAACGGCCTCGGACCTCGCCGCCTCAGCCCTCGCAGCCTCCGCCTTGGCTGCGTGTGCCTGGGCCTCTGCGCGCGCTCTCACCTGATGAGGAAAGCAATCAGAGGCTGTCAGAGGGTCATCAGCAGCAATCAGCCAAGGGGGGCCTGTGCGCGCGCTCTCACCTGATGAGGAAAGCAATCAGAGGCTGTCAGAGGGACATCAGCAGCAATCAGCCAAGGGGGGCCTCTGCGCGCGCTCTCACCTGATGAGGAAAGCAATCAGAGGCTGTCAGAGGGTCATCAGCAGCAATCAGCCAAGGAGGGCCTCTGCGCGCGCGCTCTCACCTGATGAAGAAAGCAATCAGAGGCTGTCAGAGGGTCATCAGCAGCAATCAGCCAAGGAGGGCGTCTGCACGCGCGCTCTCACATCAAGCGACGCCTCGGACCTGTGCAATCAGAGGCAATCAGAGGCAATCAGAAGAGGCCATCAAGAGGCAATTAACGACACTCACATCGAGCGACGCCTCGGACCGCGCCTTGGCCTGCAACGCGTCGTTTCGCGCCTCCGCACGCCCCTTGTCCGCCCGCGCCGCCTCCGCGCGCGCCAAGTCGGCCTCCGCCCGCGCTGCCTCCACTTTGGCTTCGGCCACGCCCTTGGCCTCGATCGCCGCGAACGCCTCCGCCGCCTTCGCCGCCGCTCGCGCTTTGGCGTTCGCCTCGGCCGCCGCCGCCGACGCCGCCGCCATCTCGGCCTCTGCCTGCGCCGCACGCGCCGTCTTGGTCGCCTCTTGGGCGCGGTGCAGCTCTGAACGAGCCGAAGCCGCCTCCGCCTTGGCGGCGCGCGCGTCGTCGTGGGCCGTCTGGGTCTGTGCCTTGGCTTCCTCCACAGCCGCCCTCGCGCGCGCCTTGACTTCTTCGATGGAGCTGCGTGCCTTGGACTCGGCTTCGTGCGCGCGCGCTTGCGCCGCCGCCACCGCCACCGCCGCGGCCTTGGCGGTAGCGTCCAGCTCCGCTCGAGCTCCCTTCTCCGCCAAGCTCGCGGCCGCCGCCGCCGCCTCGGCCGCCGCCTGGGCCTCGGCCGCCACCGCGGCCCGGGCTTCGGCCACGAGCTTGGCTTCGGTCGCTCCGTGGGCTTCGGTGACCTTGAGGCCGGCCCGCGCCTTGGCGTTCGCCTCGGCCGCCGCCGCCGCTGCCGCCGCCATCTCGGCCTCTGCCTGCGCCGCACGCGCCGTCTTGGTCGCCTCTTGCGCGCGGTGCAGCTCCGAACGAGCCGAAGCAGCCTCCGCCTTGGCGACGCGCGCGTCGTCGTGGGCCGTCTGGGTCTGTGCCTTGGCTTCCTCCACAGCCGCCCTCGCGCGCGCCCGCGCCTCTTCCGCATCTGATCGTGCCTTCCTCTCCGCTTCGCGCGCCTGCTCCACCGCCGCCTGCGCCGCCGCCGCCGCCGCCTGCGCGTCCGCTTGGCGCGCCGCCTCCACCGCCGCCTCTCTCGCCGCCTCGCGGGCCGCCTCCCTCGCACGCGCCGCCTCGAGCGCCTCCCCACGCGCGAGCAGCTCCCGCTCGCTCCGCTCGAGCCGCGCCGCCGCCGCCTCGGCTGCCTCGAGCCGGCGTGCGCTCGCGCTCCTCTCCCGCGCGAGCTCGTCGCGCAGCTGCGCGAGCTCGCGCGAGCTCGACGCGAGCTGCGCCTCGAGATCGAGGGAGCGCAGGTGCGCCTCCTTCACCGCCGCCTCCGCCGCCTCGGTCGCGCTGCTCGCCTTGGCCTCGGCGCTGGCCTCGGCTCTCTGCGCCAGGGCCTTGGCCGCCTCGTGCTCCAGCGTGGCGGAGCGGATCGCCGACTCGGCCGCGGCCTCCGCCGCCTTCGCCTCCGCCTCGGCGCGTGCCCTAGCCTGCGCCGCCTCGGTCGCCCGTGCCGAGGCCGCGTCGCGCAGCTGCAGCGCGGACGCCACGTTACGCTCCGCCGCACGCACAGCCTCCTCCCTCTCAGCAGCGGCCGCCGCCGACGTCGCCTCCGCCGACACGGCGCGCGCGCTCGCCGCATCGCGAGCTGCCAGAGCTCGCGCGATCTCCGCCTCGGCCCCGCGGACCGCGCTCGCCTTTTCGGCGGCGGCCGCCGCGGCCGACTGCTCCC